>PVJC01042194.1:0-15030 GCA_004026665.1 Murina feae
TGTTCTAATCCTCAAGAAACATTTCTCCAGAGCGCTCAGGAAAGGACTGGCAACACTGCACATAAAGAGTGTCTCCTGACAACCTGTATTCTACAAACAAAAGAGCTCACTTCCATAACAAACATCTCAATTTTATATGTGTAGAGAAGGCGTTATTTAGCCCATTAAGAAGAAAAATACTATCAAAACAAAAAGAAGAATATCATGTCTTAATCTAGTCCTCCACCGTTTCAACAGTGGTCTCAGTTGATCTGAAGAATTCCATATAAGCTTTGAGAGGTGAAAAGCCTTTGTGAATAATTGAAGACAAAATAATGAAACCTAGAATGTCAGAGACATAATATAGTTTTGTAGAATTCATCATGGAGCTTTTAAATTCCCAAATACTACATGCTGAATAATTTATTCCTGTGTCAATATGGGGCCAGCAGATGTTCATTCAGAGCCAATATTAACCCTCCTCGAGCTGTAGAGCAGGAAAATAGCTCTGCCTGAGATGGAAGGAGGCACTTAGTTTAACTGAGATTATCTTGGTATTTATGAGAAAATTAAAGCAGCTTTGGAAGTCAAGACAAAACACACTACTTTGTCGGCAATCTTTTATCAAAGTCTGCTTATAAAGATAAGGAGCTGAATTTCATGGGAAAACACAAATGGCTGATACAGAGGGAGCTGATAAGCACTGCTCTCTCCTTTCAAAGGGGTCCCTGAGGGCTTTTCACTGATTCTGTCTACGAATATCTTTTAGTGACTTATTGATATTTACCTCCCTCTCTGGAGCACTAATTCCTGATGCAGTTTTGGTCTCTGTTGTGTTTTAGTTTCTGAGTATTCTATCCTCTAGGACCTACCCTCTATTCGTACACTTTAATTAAAATAGGTTACATAGTTCATTTAAAAAGAGAAAAAAGGCCCTAGCCAGTTTTGCTCAGTGGACAGAGCATCCGCCTTCGGCTGAAAGGTTCGGGCTTTTTTTTTTCAGTCAAGGGCACATGCTCAGGTTGCAGGCTCGATCCCCAGTGTGGGGCGTGCAGGAGGCAGCCAATCAATGACTCTCTCTCATCACTGATGTTTCTCTCTCTCTCTCCCTCTCCCTTCCTCTCTGAAATAAATAAAAAAAATAAACATTAAAAAATAAAAAGAGAAAAAGGCAGAAGAAAACAGAAGTTAATCAACAATAAAGTTTAAAGTCTCACCAATGGTCCGTAAACTTCAAAACTGGAAATCAATGCTTTAGATGCTATTCATTCATTTACTCATTCAACTAGGTACTGAGTGCCAACCAACTCTGTGCAAAGTACTAAGTGAGGGCTGGAAAAGGGGAGATGTCTAATCAAAGACTTTACAGACTTATTTGACAGGAACATATACATACACATGTCTACTTATTGGCGGAAGCTTCCAGTCAATATGGCAAAAATGGTATACTGGGCTACTGTGGAAAGCCATGGCTCTTAATCTGAAGACAAAGAATGGGCAGAATACATGGAAATCATTTTAGGTTATATGCTTCAGCTCAGGTTCAAAGAAAGGAAACCCCCAAGTGCTAGAAATAAAGAGGAAATAAACAGTGGTGAGCAGGAGCTGAAGCCTGTAAAACTCCAAGAAGAGTGAGTATTAGAATCGATCCATAGGGTTCAGAGACTGGAGGAAGGTGCTGATGCCATCTCAGTGAGCAGTGCGCAGGCTGCAGGCCTCAAGCACGCTGCTCAGTGGACATGAACTGTCTGAATAAAACCAATAGTTGCCAAGGTCTGCCTGTGAAACGGGCTGGAAACATTCCACCCAGCGTGGTGAGTTAGATGGAAGAATTTGCACCACAAGAATAAGACATAATTTAACAGACTAAAAGAAACGTAAACTACATTTAAAATGTTGAAGGGGAAAAAGGAAGAGAATAAGTTAAAAGAAAAAAAAGTGAGTATAAAAAATGACCAGGCATTTTTATTATTAAAGGAATAAAATAAAAATTCTAGAAATAAAAGAGGGGGTACCTCACTCACATGGAGCAGGGCACCTTAATAGGTGGTCTGAACACAGCAGATAATTAATGACTAAAAATAACACAAAGAAATCACCCAAAATGCAGAAAAGATGGGAGATAAGTATAGGAAAAAGAAGTTGAGACAAGGAAGATAGAATAAATGGAATAAGCAGTTCAAAACACATTTAACAAGGCTTCTAGAAGAAATAGAAAAATAAGAGAAATATGTAACTAAAGAATTATAAGCTCAAAGACACCTTATTTCACAAGTGGGAAAATTCCAGCCCAGAATCATCTTCAATCATACAGCTTATTAGAGGCAAAGATGGAAGGACACAGACCACCAGCTGCCCACTCTTCCATTATCCAACATCTACCCAAAAGAAGAGGCCCATTAAAAGAAACCACTTTCGCCTCTTTTTTTAAAAAAAAGCTATCTTACTATCTGAGTTTTTAAAGTGTGGCTGACATTGTGCTAAACTCCTTGTAGGTCATTACATTTAATTTTCAAAACAACCCTGTTATTATTTTCACTTTACAGGTAAGGAAACAGAGTCTCAAAGAGAAGTAAATAGCCCAAAGTCATACAAGTAGGGAATGACAGAGCCAGGATTCAAGCAAAGGTGTGTCTGTTTCCAAAAGTCATCATCTTAATCACTATATGACTCTCTAGTGATATAGCTTTAAAATAATAAGGCACTCCTAGAAGTTACACACAAAAGATCAATTTCATTGCATAGTAGTCTCACTATACACAGAGTATGAATTTTAAAAAGTATTATAAATCAATCAAGTGTATTTTGTACTGTCGTATATATTGGCAACTACAAGAAGATTTAAGAATTGTGTTTTCATTTAATCCTCTCAACAACTTGTGAGATAGGGATTATTATTCCTATTTTATAGATAAACAAAAATACAGTAATCCAAAATACTCCTATCCACTAGAGTAGCCCTTTATCCACAGGGATATGTTCCAAAACCCACAGTGGATGCCTAAAACCACAGATAGTACTGAACTTCTATATACTAAGTTTTTTCCTACACATACATACATATGATGAAGTCTAATTCATACATTAGGCACAATAAGAGATTAACAATAACCACTGCCCTGACCGGTTTGGCTCAGTAGATAGAGCATCAGCCTACGGACTCGAGGGTCCTGGGTTTGATTCCAGTCAAGGGCATGTACCTTGGTTGCAGGCACATCCCCAGTGGGAGGTGTGCAGGAGGCAGCTGATTGATGCTTCTCTCCCATCGATGTTTCTAACTCTCTATCCCTCTCCCTTCCTCTCTGTAGAAAAATCAATAAAATATATTTAAAAAAAACAATAACTACTAATAAAATAGAACAATTATAACAATATACAAATTTAAAATTTATGTGAATGTGGTCTCTCTCTCAAAATATATATTTACTGATCTGATAACCAAGACAAAGTTACTAATGGGCAGGTGGCAAACCCAACCTGGATACCCTGGACAAAGAAATAATTCACATCCTAGATTGAGCAGTGAGAGATACATCAGACTATTCAGAACAGCATGCAATTCTAAATTTATCAATTGTTTATTTCTGGCATTTTTCATTTAATATTTTCCGACTGAGGTTGATAGTGAGTAACTAAAACTGTGGAAAGCAAAACCACAGATAAGTGGGGACTACTGTACTTTCGAATTTTGTTAAAAATTCTATTCAAGCAGGAGCCAATTAATTTCAATTCCCCAGGGAGTAAAAGAATAGTAATCACTGCCAAAAGCTATCCCAGATACCTAAAGGAGCCAATACGACAGCTGCCCCAGCATGCTGCATAGCTCAGTATTCAAAGCCCCAACAGATCTCACACCCCAACACATTGTGCAGGGCAGGAGATCACCCGGCCGAACGACTGAGTCACGAAGAAGGATTGTGTGGCCTTCTGCTCCAGCACCAGTCCATGACAGCTGAAAAGACAGCCAAACATGAATGGCCCTGAGCCACAGTAAGGGGGCTCACACTGCCCTCCTCTTATTTGGGTATAAAAAAATAGAATTTAAGGCACCTTCTGTTCTTTGGAAATGGAAACGTAAGTCTCGGTTCAAGAATGTACAGAAAGTCCTAACCAGTTTGGCTCAGTGGATAGAGCATCTGCCTGCGGACTCAAGGGTCCCAGGTTCGATTCCGGTCAAGGACATGTACCTTGGTTGCGGGCACATCCCCAGTAGGGGGTGTGCAGGAGGCAGCTGATCGATGTTTCTGTCTCATCGATGTTTCTAACTCTCTATCCCTCTCCCTTCCTCTCTGTAAAAAAAACAATAAAAGATATTTAAAAAAAAAAAGAATGTACAGAAAAACTACACGACAAATTTTCAGTAAATATACTGAAAATTAAACTCACTTAATTTCTCCCTCTCAACTAACGTCATCTTATTAACATTTAAAAATGCTCATTTCTCTTTAAATAAAAATAATAATAAAATAAAGAACCCTTCCCAGTATTTATCTCCTGCTCCAGTTACCACTCTCTTCCCTACTCTTCATGCCAGCTTTTGAACAGGTTTGTTTCCATTGCTGTCTACATCATCACCTTTCACTCACTCTTCTACACACTCCTATGTGGCTACTCTCTACTCCACCCCTACCAAGCTGCTCTTGTCAAAGTCACTGTTACCTATCCCTTGGGGAACCTGAGAAATCCTGGGGCTCTGAAGGCAAAATTAGAAAATTAGTATCCTCGGGCCTGGTTGCATGTCTTGTAACGCAGCCCATAATTTGGGGAGACCAGTGCAAAATGAAAATATGAGTCTTCTTGTTTAAAAGCAGAAAAAGAGATTTCTGTGGTCTCTCTCTAAAAAATGTATGGTGTTTGTGGTTTGGTTTGTTTTTTTGTTTGTTTGTTTGCTACTTAATATGGCAAGGCATGAGGATGCTCACGGAGCAATGCATATTCTCATAGGCACCACCTATGACTTGGGATGTAGGAGATACACCAAATCCCACTCCTCTCATACCCACACCCAAGTCTCTGCCAGGGGTGGAAGGTGGCAGCGGCAGGGGAGTAGGCTTCTCAGACTTTGTCCCAGGGAAGTAAGAAGTGCTGAAAGGCTGGATCATAGCGGCTCCATGCCCCCAGCATATGCTCCACTGCCCCATGTGGCTTCACAAATTGAAAGACACAATTATTCAGAATTTCAAGACAATGACCACACAGCATTAAACTCCAATCACCCTCCTTCTGAGCATGAGAGCCTGTGTAACTGCACTGGAAGCCTCTCCTGGCTATACTACACAATAATCGCATCACCACCTTACATCTGCCTAAAACATCCTAGTTCACAAAAGAGTTCCAATTTCATGTATAGCCTCACAATAAACCTATAAATAGAGATAAATACGTATCCTCATTTTACAGATGAAAAAACTCAGAAGGTAAAATGCTTGCCCAAGTCATGGAAGAGCAGGTGTTAGAGCCATCCCTCCTGACTCCAAGTCCAGGATTCTTTCTAGTGTAACATGCTTCCTAAGTAAGGGCAGATGGGAGGGACTAGAACAGTGACCATTTCTCCAAATAAGCTACTGGTGTAGTCACTGGGCAGAAATTATTTCTGTCAATTCCAGTCATATTTTTAAAATTTCAATTGATTTTTTACATCCTAGAATTCAATGGCTTTGTCTAAACATGTAGCCTAAAAAAGGAAAACAAAAAGGTAACAGGAATAAAATTAGTTTTTTCCCCCATCCAGTATGTACCTTCACTCACCAATCTGTACCACACCCCAACCCCACCTCATAACACCAGCAATGGGTCACAAAGGACTCCAGAGCCAGCAGGTGAGACCATGCTATTCTGCATTACAATATACTTTCATTACAGGGGAGCTTGTTCCTTGATTTAGTTGGGGTAAATACATCAAAATGTCAAATAGATAGTTATAACAGGATGATAGGGAGATACCAAAATCAAGGAGGGAGCTTTTTTTCTTCAGTGTGACTCCTCCTTACCCTTCTTCCACATACTTTATATAATTCAAACTTTCTGGTTAGTGAAATTATTGCTAACCTGCCTCATCTATATATATAAAAGGCTAATATGCGGAGTGTTCCCTCGGGAATTCAACTAGGAGACTGGGAGTTTGATCGCTCTCTATGACGTGCACAAACCATCAGGGGGCGACGCAGAACATGGCAGGAGACCAGCATTAGTGTGCTGAGGGAGGGAAGGAAGGAGGAGGCAGGGAAGCAGGGGACCTGATCAGCCCTGATCATGGGCCAGGCCTAGGGACCCTACCCATGCACAAATTTCATGCACTGGGCCTCTAGTGTTAACATAAAGTACTCTAAGAATTGAACTCTTAAGTCATTTGTTTCCTAATTCAGTGCTCAAAATTTTCCCCTGAAAGCAAGACTTGAGCTTTTTGTTGTTGTTGTTGTTGTTGTTGAACTAATATGCACTTGTTACAACCATTCACAGTGTCAACCCTTCACACTGGCTGATCACCCAGAAAATATCCAAGCAAAAAGAAGTGCAACTGAATGTTAGATCCAAATAGCACAATCTCTCAGCTCACTAGAGCAGAATCTGTCTCTAATACACTGGTCACAGGTTATATTACTAGCTCTTTTATCCTATCTCTCGGTAGAAATGCTATAATTTAAATTGACAGCATTACTTGTCATGAAGTCTGTGGGTTTACAATTTCTAAATGTCAATTTGAACTTCTGACTATCCATAGAGCACTAGTGTTCATTCCTAAATGAGGCAACTTGTCAGCTCTGCATACATAAAAGCAGTTAATCAGCAATTTGCAGTGCAGCATGAGAGAAATCAGCTGCTATGCTAATAGTGGGCCCACGAAGCACCTCCAATTAGGAAAGAAAGCCTTGTCCTAAGCCAGTAATATCCTCATATATCACAAAATTCATTCTCCTATGCAGTATATGAAACATTTCATGCCAAGGAACTTATTATTTTGAAATAAGTGTCTGCCTCCAGGCTGAGTTACCAAGATGGCCACTGGCTAAGAATGCAGGAGCTGCAGGCATTGGATGAATGAGGGCCACTACTATGCATCCTGACTTTCCTCACTTGCAGCTTCTATTCAGTTCCCAATAAATTCTTATTCTTGACTGCATCCTGTTTACTATGCTGCTCTCCCTCTTTCTGTGTGGCCTTCACATCTCCTGGCTACCTACACCTCTCTCAGTAAAATGGCACAGGATCTCACTTGAGAAGTACTCTGGTGCCTGTAAACTAGACGTTACTGAGCTCTATGACAAAATCAATTCCTAAGATCACAATAATTCTAATAATCATATTATTTAATTACTAAGAACACCCCACTGCAAGAGTAAAAACAGTTTGGTATAATTTTACCTACTAACAGGTTTGAGCCTATGACCTGAATCCTAGAACACAGATTGGAATGACTAAAATCAAATAGTAAACAAAAGAGCCCTGGCCAGTTTGGCTCAGTGGATAGAGAGCTGGCCTGTGGACTGAAGGGTCCTGGGTTCATTTCTGGTCAAGGACTTGTACCTAGGCTGCAGGCTCCATTCCCAGCCCTGGTCCGGGTGAGTGTGGGAGGAAACCAAGCAATGTGTCTCCTTCACATTAATGTTTCTCTGTCTCTCCCCCTCCTTCCCACTCTCTCTAAAAATCAATGGAAAAATATCCTCAGGCAAGGATTAACCAAAACTATATAAATAGTAAGCAAAGAAAAGAAGTCTAAAAGACTTTTTTTTTAAAAATCCCTTCCCAGTGGCTATAATATTAGGGGAAAAAATGTGTTTGCTTGACTATGATCATATACCTCACCATTTAAACAACAACCTTTGTCCTTCATAACCTTTCAAATCAGATTCTGAATTGATCAAGCAAATTTGGTTAGTGGTAGGGTTAAAGAAAAGAACTCCCAGTCAGAATTCAATAATCTATATTTCCTCATATAAGGCACATTTTGTTGGAGTTAGAGACTAAGGGCTTCTGTGTATGCTTTATAGTTATTCTTTGTGCCTAGATCATTTGGGGGAAAATTCATTCTGGATCAAATCACATTCACCTGCCTGTCAAGTAACATGTAGTAAAAAGTCAAGTCCCAAGAAACAGAACCTGGTTCATGATAAGTCCACATGTCACCTCCCAACCAGCAAGCAAACACATCTGGTCACCAGGAAAACTATGTTTATAAATCATGACAGACTGGCAGAGGGGGTGCCATTCAGTCCAGATGGAAATTGTACGACAATGGAGTGGCCTCCTATCAATGTCAAGCTGCCATATTTCTTCATGAGACCATTTGGCCCCTCGGGTACAATCCTAGCAGAGCCAGGGCAGAGAACTCTATCCTGTGTATGCTCAGGTTGCTCCTATTCCACACAATGCACAGGATGCAGAGACACTGTGTACCTTCCCATTTACAAAAGAGAAAATCAAGGCCCAGTCACTTGCCCAAGATGACATGGAACTAGCAGTCAGGTTTGCTTCCAAAATATCTGATCCTTAATCTAAAACATTTACTTCTCCTCTTTCTTTCCTCTATTCTCCCTTTCTCTTTTCCTCCCTCCCTCCCTCCTCCTCCCCTTCTTATTCTTTCCCTCTCCTCTCCCTCCCCCCATCATCATCATCACCACAAAGCATCCAATATCTTTCTTCAAACAAAATCTTAGCCAGAAGTGCAATATATAAACAGATTGGAGCAGGGGGGCTGCTTTGCCCTGGCTGGTGTAGCTCAGTTGGTTGCAGCATTATCCTGTGCACCAATTCCCAGTCAAGACACATACCTAGGTTGGGGGTTCAATCCCCACTCAACAAGCAACCAATGCGATGTTTCTCTCATACATCGATGTTTCTCTCTCTCTCTCCTCTCCCCCCTTCTCCCTTCTTCTCTCTCTAAAATCAGCAAAAACATCTCCAATGAGGATTTTTTTTAAAGGCGGGGCCTGCTTAGACACAAAGAAGAGAGACAGTATTGTGTGCTGGAATCCTACCTACTTAACTAAGCCTGTACCCTCTGGGACCCTGAGCAGAACACTGTGAACAAAATCCCATGGGGACTTCTTATTTGATAGAGTGCAATAAAGCTCGTTTCAAACATTTAGAATCATAATATTTGCACATGAAATTACTATTTTCTAAACACTAGTAAAATATACTAGTTGGGATGTCATTTTCTTAAACATATTTTCTCATGTTTGTTGGTTTTGAAAAAGAGCAGTTTTAGGATGATAGCAAAATTGAGAGGAAGGTATAGAGATTTCCCATAACTCCCGTGCACACATAGCTTCCCCCCATTATCAACATCACCCACCAGAGTGGTACATTTGTTGCAACTGATGAATCTACAACGATACATCATTACCATACAAAATCCATAGTTTACATTAGGGTTTACTCTTGGTATTATACATTGCATAGTTTGGACAAATGTATAATGATATGCATTCACCATTACAATATCATGCACAATAATGTCATTGCCCTGAAAATCCTCTGTACCACACCTAATTTTTTTGTTTGTTTGAAAACAAAGTCCAACATTCTCAAAGCTGGATACAAGAGTACCCTTCTAATGAAGACAGGGATATTAAATCTGAAACTCAGAAACATTAATCTTCTTTCAATACCATCAGCACACATGAACAACTCTGATGTGATAGATTTATGTAGGTGATATTCAATATTAGAAAATAAGGTCATGAAATGATTGATAGCTATGAAACATAAATGTCATTCCTAACAGCTTAGCTACCAAGAAAAAGGTACATGAACCTGAAAACACAGAGGCAAACTTGTAGCAGAAAACATACATGAGAACATATGTGCAAATACAAGATAGCCACCTTATTTCTTTGGGTGACTCTTTTCATTAGTGCTAATGGGCTCAGGGTTTTTGTTTAGATGCTGTTTCTGCAAATGCTGGCAGAACACAAATCTTATTCTCAAAATATAAGAATAAGAAGTCCATTCTCATAAATAAGAAAAAAAATCTATGTGTGGATATTAACACAGACACATATGCATATATTTGTCTGTATATTACTTCTAATCACTTCTCTCTTCAATTTTAACTTATTAGTCTATTAGAAATACTGCCAAACATTACTGAGTAACACAATATAAAAACAGTACCAAAATTAGATCCCATAAACATTTCTAATTAAATCACTTTCATCAGGATTAAGAATTTTAAGAAACTAACCTGGAAGCATGGCTCAGTGATTGAGCATTGACCTATGAACCTGGAGGTCACATTTCAATTCCCACACAGGGCACAAGCCCAGGTTGCAGGCTTGATCCCTAGTAGGGAGCATGTAGGAAGCAGCCAATTAGATTCTCTCTCATCATTGATGTTTCTGTCTCTCTCTCCCTCTCCCTTCCTCTCTGAAATCAATAAAAATATATATTTTTTAAACTCAGCAATAAGAAAACAACCCAAATGGTACTACAAGGTTTAGACACTTGACCAAAGAAGACATATGGATGGCAAATAAGCACATGAAAAGATGTTCAGTATCATTAGTTCGATGCCCATCAAGGTTACCTATCTGGGTTGCAGATTTCCCCCTCCAGTTGGGGCACTTTTAGGAGGCAACCAATTGATGTGGCTCTCTCACATCAATGTTTCACTCTCTCTCTCTCTCCCTCTCCTCTCCCTTCCTCCCTCTCTCTAAAATCAATGGAAAAAATATCCTCCAGTGAGGGAGGAGAGTAAGACAGTGAAACAATACTACAAACCCTTGTCATCCAATGCTGTCCTTGGCCCAGAAACATTACTACCACTGGAGAATTGGTTAGAAGGCAGAAACTCAGGTATTGCCCCAAATCCGCCAAATCAGAATCTGTATTTTTAAGAACATCCCCAGGTGATTCAGGCACTATTACAGTTAACTCCATTTTCTCAGAATCACTTTAACTATCATTAAAGCAGTAAAATGGTTACTCCTATGTGCAAAGTCCAAGGTTCCATAACTTTAAAATTTTCCATCACAGGCCAAATAGCCAGAATGCAGACATGTAGACGCAACTTTACCATCCCTGCTACCAGTGTTTTTCATAAGTATTTCACATCTAAATAATTAATATACAACCATTTGTTTCCATAGAAATTTTCTTTCAAGAGTTCAGAAAAGAGGAAACCCTCAAAACTGACAAGTAATACATTTAATCAGGTAACTCTGAATTGATCATTCTAGTTGGAAAACTGGTGAACAGCTGCTACTAAAAACATCTAATTTCTTTTTTCAAAAAATTTAGGATGTAGGTCCCATCCCATGACAACATGTGTATTTAAGATATTCTGCACTTTAGATACAGAGTAAATATATAGTAATTTCACTACAGGATGTTTTTATTAAACAGCCAAGCATGTAATTACAGGATTTTCAGTATAAAATTACGGCCATTTTGAAATTCCAGCATTTCACTCACCCACATGGCAATGTTTTTTCTCTCCCCAGAGTTCCAGCCATATTCCCTGAACCCTCTGCCAGCTGCCACGTTCTCTCCCCACATCCCAATTGTTCATGGGCCGTCCTATTTATCATTCATGAGAGGAAGTATAACCCACCAATGTCTATTTTTCCCAGGATTATGCCCTTTGTTCTATGCCCCACGTAGAAACAATTACTATTCCTAACAGAAGGGCCAGGAGGGGACTCTTGGATGCTGATGGTCAGCTTTTCCTTCTCTTTCTCCTTCCCTTTTCCTCTCAATCAATCTCAGTGACCCCTCACCCCTGCCAACATGTCCCAGTAGCAAACATCTAAAATGTGAAAAGCAGCAAGATTTGTGCTGTAAGGAATAAACACTGAAGTCAGGAGAACAGAAATGTAGTCCACACACTGACTGACCAAGAGACATTGCACAAGCCATTTCCAAAACTAGAAATGCCTCCATCGGTAAAATGTGGGTTAGCTAATTCCCTTCCAGAGCAGTCTATGTTTCTAGCGGAAGTCTGCATTTGGCTGAACCCCTCTTTATTCTAATATATAGCAAAGGGCTGAGGGATGAAGAATATCAGAGAGCAGGGTAGAAGAGCACACACAGTAAGTACGAGAGAGAGTATGAGAATTAGATATTAGTGAGCTCATCCCCAAAGATAACTTTACATTATTTACTGAATCCTACCATTTATTAAAATAACAAATATTTATCAAGCACCTACTAAATGCCAGATGTTCACCATACAGAAAAGATCAAAATATAAGGCAATTTTTTATTCCTATTTTACAATTTTAAAAAAACAACTCGGAGTTTGACTTTCATTTTAAACCCTTCAGACCCTTTTTGAAGCCCTTCCTTTATATGGTATACACAAAGGCTTTATTGCTTATAAGTATCTAATGTTTTGTAAAAGATGAGCAAATCAAGAGGATCCCAAATGCTCAGGCTGATTTACTTACATAGGAACACTTAGCGTGCTAGGGCATTAGAGGGCTATTCACAGAATCCTTCCATTGGAGAACAGAGGATGAAAAACACTAGTCTGTAGATGACAATCGCATCCTCCAAAAGACCACTGTTTAACATCTACCCTCACTAGGTTTTCTTTTTAATATATTTTATTGATTTTTTACAGAGAGGAAGGGAGAGGGATAGAGTTAGAAACATCGATGAGAGAGAAACATCGATCAGTTGCCTCCTGCACACTCCCTACTGGGGATGTGCCTGCAATCAAGGTACATGCCCTTGACCAGAATCAAACCTGGGACCCTTCAGTCTGCAGGCCAACGCTCTATCCACTGAGCCAAACCGGTTAGGGCCTCACTAGGTATTTTAATTATGAGAGCGAGGACCACCAAATGTAGATTTATTAGCTAGGGTAACATATGGCCAGTAGCTACTAAAATAAATAAGACTTAGTTTACAGGATGGTGCTTCTGAACATGATAGCAACCCTCTGCATAAATCTGTAAGCCGTGTAAAATTTTTAAAAAATTTTTTTTCCAGCAAAATATACTCCTTAAAAGAATACAACTAGCCCTAACTGGTTTGGCTCACTGGATAGAGCATCAGCCTGCGAACTGAAAGGTCCCAGGTTCGATTCCGGTAAAGGGCATGTATCTTGGTTGTGGGCACATCCCCAATAAGGGGTGTACAAGAGGCAGCTAATCGATGTTGCTCTCTCATCGATGTTTCTAACTCTCTATCCCTCTCCCTTCCTCTCTGTAAAAAATCAATAAAATATATTTTTAAAAAAAGAATACAACTATTGGCCCTGGCCAGGTAGCTCATTGGTTAGTGTGTCGTCCCAATTTGCCATGGTTGTGGGTTCAATCTTTGGTCAGGTCAAGTACAAAAATCAACCAATGAATGCGTAAATAAGTGGAACAACAAACTGATGATTCTCTTTCCCTCTCTCCATCCCTGTCTTCTCTCTAAATAAATAAATATAAATATAAATAAATAAATAAGCCCAGCCCGTGTGGTTCAGTGGATTGAGTGTCGACCCATGAACCAAGAGGTCACTGGTTCAATTCCCCTCTTAGGGCACATTATCGGGTTGTGGGCTCCATCCCCAGTAGGGCACATGTAGGAGGAAATAAAGAGAAAAGTTCATTTACCACAAATAGGCCATGATGATATCCTATATAATAAAAGCCCAATATGCAAATGACCAAACGGCAGAATGACTGACAAAACCACCAGTCACTATGATATGCACTAATCACCAGGGGGCAGACACTCAATGCAGGAGATGCCCCCAGCCCGCAGACCAGCGGCGGCGGCCAGGGAGGGGCCTGGTAAGCGAGTGGTGCCAGGCCAGCCAAGGTGGGTGCCAACCGGGGGTAGAGGGCCCTGATCGCTCTGCCAGTCACCCTGCAGATCAGCCCTGATAGCCAGCCAGGCCTAGGGATCTTACCCATGCATGAGTTTTGTGCACTGGGCTATTAGTAACATATAATTAACAACCCCAAAGAAAATTCTCTCCCTATAAAGATACAAAAACGTAATCTAAACTAATAAAAGCGAAATAGTAAAATTAACCGTTTCTCCGAGACAGGGTAAGCCACACCCACCAGCCAATCAGAGCGGCTGTATGCAAATTAGCTCAGCCAACATGGCGGCCGCCACTCACGGACCTGAGTAAACGTTTAGGCAGCGTCCCTTGCAACAGGAGCGAAAGCGATACTGTTTTCAGCCCTTGGCGGACAAGCTCCGAAACATGTTTCAATAATGTAACAATCATAGAATCCTCGGGAGCTGAAGGGAACAGCAGCCTGGCCTGCCTTACTAAGAGTAACAAAGTCTCATTATAGACGCTGCACTGCGAGGTGAAGCAGAGGAGGTTTCGTTACCTCAGCTTAAAGGAGCAAAAACCTGCGTCCAGCCGGCCTTGCTGGGACGTTGGGCAATGGGAGCTGTGGGCAGCTTTAAAGCCCCTCACCCAGGCTGGTCAGGCACGCCAGCAGGTGGACATCCCCCGAGGGGTTCCAGACTGCAAGAGGGCACAGGCCGGGCTGAGGGACCCCCCTTCCCCCCGAGTGCACAGAGTGGCTGCAGGGCGGGACAGCGCAGGACCCAGGACCCGTGAGTGGGAAAGAGGCGGCAGGGTTGGAGGGCACCGGGAAGCGGGTAAGAGGCGGCAGGGTCGGCGGCCTGCTTGGTGGCTGCCCAGGCCCTTTGCAGGGCACCGGGGAGCGGGAAAGCAAGGCTGCAGGGGCCGGGGTCCTGCTTGGCAGCTCCCCAGACCCCTAGGCGGCACCGGGAAGTGGGAAAGGAAGGCAGCAGGGGACAGTGAGTGGGAAAGAGTTGGCGGCCTGCTTGGCGGCTTCCCAGGTCCCTTCCGGGGATCAGGGAGCAGGAAAAGGCTGGCCTGACCACGAGGCGGGGTTTTCCCTGCTTTCTGGTGGCTGGAGGAAGAGGGGCAGTAGGCAAGCTTGGGAGGCAGGCCGCACCCAGCCCTGGCCACGCTCAAAAAAGAGAACAACATGCAGGGGAGGGCAAGAGTCTGAGAGATCATCATAGAGGGGATGCCTGCTCCAAGCCTCCACGGTGTGCCTGGGGGCAGGCCCCCAGCAGGTAGACACACACAGGAGGACTGCTCCGAGCCTCAGATGCGGC
>PVJC01042195.1:0-15030 GCA_004026665.1 Murina feae
AGGCGGGGTTTTCCCTGCTTTCTGGTGGCTGGAGGAAGATGGGCAGTAGGCAAGCTTGGGAGGCAGGCCGCACCCAGCCCTGGCCACGTTCAAAAAAGAGAACAACATGCAGGGGAGGGCAAGAGTCTGAGAGATCAACATAGAGGGGGTGCCTGCTCCAAGCCTCCACGGTGTGCCTGGGGGCAGGCCCCCAGCAGGTAGACACACACAGGAGGACTGCTCCGAGCCTCAGATGCGGCTGGGGGCAGGTCCCCAGTGGCGACACACACACATATACACACACACACACACAAAAGGCTCCTGGCAGACTGGGGCCATCATAGGACATCCACTGAGGGGTCCCAGACTGTGAGAGGGCACAGGCCGGGCTGAGGTACTCCCTCCACCCCGAGTGCACAAATTTTTGTGCACCGGGCCCCTAGTGTATCATAAGTTTCTTGTGAGCATAACATTAATCAAAATGTGTAAAATATTTAGAATTGTACCTAGCATATAAGAACTCAATAAATATTTGATATTATTTTTGCCTTTCGTACCTAGTGTGATGTCTAAAAATAATAGGTAGAAACCACATCCTGTTGAATGAATAAATGAATGAATATCTATGCTTCTGGATTAAAAATATATCAGATATTAAAGACATTTTATATTGCTTTTCTCTTTTCTAACTATGTTTTACATAAAAAGCTCAGGTTAGGAAATGTTCTAGGTATTAAACCAATAACTCTATTTGCACCTTCCCTACAGCTACTTCCATTTGCTCATGCCTTCCTTCTAATTAATTAAAAACAAATAATGTGACATTCCCTTTCCTTAGGCATTTACAAGCCAGGTAGAAAAATGATATGTATTTAATTACATATAATAAAATGCAATTCACAATGAGTACATGAGGGAATTAAATAAATCACACATTTGAAAGCATACACTAACTGATTGCCAAATGTTAATTTGAGTTATATAAAATTACCAATATTTTGAGGGCTTTCACTATTCAAATGGAGATTTTCTATGTCTCAAAATAATAGCAGATAATAAAAATATGTATTCAATGTATGCAAATAATGTCAGTTTAGAGGAGAGGAAACCTTTTAATCAGGATGATCATTTAAAACTTAGAAAAATAGACAAATAAAATTTGAAGAAAAGGTAGAAAAGAGTCAAGTGGTTCAAAACAGTGATTCTCAAAATTTGGTCCCACAATATAATCTAATAAAAGAGTAATATGCAAATTGATCCTCACTCTGTTACACCTAAGCCAAGCCCACCAACCAAGCCACACCCACCAGCCAATCAGAGTGGCTGCATGCAAATTAACCCAGCCAAGATGGCGGCTGGAAGCCACAGAGCTAGAGCAAACAGGAGGCTTCCGTTACACCAGTGATGGAGGAAACTGCCTGCCTATGCCAGCTGGGCCTCTGCTCAAGGCAAAAATGTTTAAATTATAGAAGCTACAGAGCTGAAGTAAACAGGAGGCTTCGATGCCTGACTAGGCCTCTGCTCAAGGCAACAAAGTTTCAATTATAGAAGATAAATAAACCCCAGAAACCTGATTTCAGCCAGCCTCGCTGGGACGTTGGGTCAATGGGAGCTGTGGGCAGCCTGAAAATGGCCCTCAGCCCCTCACCCAAGCTGGCCAGGCACCTCAATAGGGACCTGAACCCCAAAGGGACTGTGGGCAGCCTGAAAATGGCCCTCAACCCCTCACCCAGGCTGGCCACACCCCATGGGGTGAGGGTTCCCACTGCGGGGCTTGGCCAGCCTGCAAACAGCCATCAGCCTCTCACCCAGGCTGGTCAGGCACACCAGCAGGTGGACATCTCTTAAGTGATCCCAGACTGCAAGAGGGCACAGGCCGGGCTGAGGGACACCCTCCTCCCCCCCCCCCCCAGTGCACAAATTTTTTGTGCACTGGGTCCCTAGTTTTATATAAGCATAGAAATTAGACATCAAAATACAACTAAACTAAAAGAATAGTTAGGTATTTTTTTAAATAGTTCTTTCATGTCATTTACTTTATTCTTCATATATATCTCTTTTCTGAAGTTGGAATGTGGAGAAAAAATTGTTCAAAACAGAATATTGTTCTATCTCTAGTAACATTCTTATAATTACATTTTAAAGATATAATTTCATAGATCTAATAATTTCAAACATCTGAGTCTATGTACAATATGATAATACTCCCCCAAGTATTTTTTACTAAATATAACTTTTAAAATTCTAAGTGACTAAGTTTTTTTCAATCCTCTATTGTGTAACACTAACATAGTCTCTGTTAAAAATAAATAAATAAATAAATAAATAAATAAATAAATAAATAAATAGCTCTCCTTAGATGTTTACTTAATAAAATGCAACCTTTTGAGCCCTGGTTCTGGGCAGAGAACCCAAAAATACCATGCCCAGACTTGGGACTTTGGAAAATTAGATAATTAATATGTTGTTTTAATTCTCTACGTTTGTGGTAATATGTCATGCAGCAATAGAAAACTAAAGCACTAAAGATCCTATACCCCATACAAATTAAGCTATTGTTTAAACAAAATCCCAGCAAAAATCCGAGTATATTTTTAAATGAAAATTACCAAGTTAATTATAAAACTTATAAGAAAATGCAAAGAATTTATACGAGTCAAGGAAATTTTAAAGAATAACAATGGATCACTTATATTACTATATATTAGACATATAAAGGTACAGTAATTGTGAATTTGTGATATTGTCACAAAGATAGACATGCAGATTAAAGAAACACAATAGACTTTAGAGATAGATCCCACATATTTACTCATCAGTTTTGTGGTAAGAACAACACTAGAGTTTGTGGTACAAAGATGGTCTTTTCAATGAGTGCTGCTAGGGCAGCTGGATATTTATAATTAATATCAGTGAACCTTGATCCCAAAAAATTAATTTGAGATGGATCATAGATGTAAATATAAGAGGTAAAATAATATAGCTTCCAGGATAAAGTATAGGAGAATGGCTTTATATGCTTGAGGTATGCAAATATTCCTGAAACAGTTCACAAAAAACAAACTATAAAAGAAAAGATTGATAAGTTGATTTTTATGAAATGAAGAATAGCTGTTCCACAAAGGACACAGTGATTGTACCAAGATAACTAACTTACATCATCCATCAGAAAAGTTGTCTTCACAGATTTTTGCATAGCCACAAAGGATCTCCCTTTCAAATATTTATTAATATTTAAGGGAAAAACGGTAGCACTATATTGGAGAAACATGCCTGGGACTACCTTAACCAATTGACCAAGGTTACTATCCCCAGTAACAGGGGATAGAGCAACATCATGCATATACTGATATGATCCACTGCATAGGGCACGTAACCTCTGTGGTAGCCTTCCCCAAAACCCATGGCTCAGACATAATCATGAGAAAATATTAGACAAACCAAAATTGGGAGAGATTCTACAGCATACCTGACAAGTACCTCTCAAAAGCATAAAGTTCAAAAAAGACAAGGAGTGACTGAGAAACTCTCACAGACTAGAGATGACTAATCCAGTGTGGTATCCTGGATTAGATGCCAAAACAACAAGAAAAGGCGATATTAAGAGAAAGTCTGGTGAAATCTAAACAAAATCTGTAGTTTAGTTAATAGTATTGTGCCAAGGTTTACTTTTTATTGTTGATAGTTGTACAGTGATCAGGTAAAGAAAGCTGGCAGACATGACCTCATAATACCTTGTAAGTCTAAATTGTTTTCAAATTGAAATGTTAAAAATAAAGAAAAAAATGTAAAAAGGAAAACTTGTCTTTAGAATGTGAATCTTATTCAATACCTAATTAATAAAAATATTGAGAAAAATCAATCAATAAGGAAAACATAAATCTCAAGTTTATAAATGAAGAAAAGATAGAAGCATAAAAAAGAGAGAAGATTTAGTTGGCCGAAAACAAAAAATAAACAAAAACCATGAATACATGTTCATTAAGGTAATGAAGCAAGCACTACCTTAATCCCAAAACCAAAAAAAGACACTACAAAGAAAGAGTTACAAACCAGTATTTCTGACAAACATAGATGCTAAAATTCTCAACAAAATATTAGCAAATTGCATCCAACAATACATTAAAAAGATCATACACCATAACCCAGTGGGATTTATTCTGGAGATGCTAGGCTGGTACAATATCCACAAATCAATAAACATGATACATCACATAAACAAATTGAAAGACAAAAATCACATAGCCATATCAATCGATGCAGAAAAACCATTTGACAAAATCCCAAACCCTTTCTTGATAAAAACTCTCAGCACAGTAGGAACATGAGGGGATCATACTTCAATATAATAAAAGCCTTATATGACAAACCTACAGCCAACATCATACTCAATGGGCAAAAACTAAAACCATTTCCCCTAAGAACAGGACCAAGACAGGGATGCCCACTTTCACCATTCCTGTTCGACATAGTACTGGAAGTGCTAGCCATAGCAATCAGACATGAAGAAGAAATAAAAGGCATCCAAATTGGAAAAGAAGAAGTAAAACTGTCATTATTTGTTGATGACATAATATTGTACATAGAAAACCCTAAAGACTCCATTTAAAAAAACTAGTTGATTTAATAAGTGAATTCAGTAAGTTTGCAGGATACAAAATTAACATCCAGAAATCTATGGCATTTTTATACATCAATAATGAACTCACAGAAAGAGAAACTTTAAAAAAATCCCACTTACCATTGCAACAAAATAATTAAGATACCTAGGAATAAACCTAACTAAGGAGGTAAAACACCTGTACTCGGAAAACTACAGGACATTAAAAAAAGATATAGAGGAAGATATAAACAATTGGAAGAACATACCATGTTCATGGATTGATAGAATCAACATCACTAAAATATCCATGCTATCCAAAGCAATCTATAGATTCAACACAATCCCTATTAAAATACCAACAGCGTATTTCACAGACCTAGAACCAACTCTCCAAAAAATTATATGGCATAGAAAAAGACCCCGAATAGCCACAGTAATCTTGAGAAAAAAAAGGACAAAGTTAGAGGGATCACAATACCAGACATTAAATTATATTACAAAGCCACTGTTCTCAAAACAGCCTGGTACTGGCACAAGAACAGACAAATAGACCAATGGAGCAGAAAAGAGTATCCAGAAATCAACCCAAACCATTATGATCAGTTAATATTTGACAAAGGAGGAAAGAGCATACAATTGCGTCAAGACAGTTTCTTCAATAAATGGTGATGGGAAAGTATGTTCATAGCAGTGCAATTTACAATAGCTGAGATTTGGTCAGATACTTGCAAAAAAATGAAACTAAATCATTAAATTACACTATACACAAAAATAAACTCAAAATGGAAAAAAGACTTAAACTTAAGATGGGAAACCATAAAAATCTTAGAAGAATCCATAGCAGGAACATAATAGATGTACCTTGCAACCATGTTTACTGACACATCTCCTAGGACAATGGAAACTAAGGAGAAAAACAAATGGGACTACATCAAAATTAAAAGATTCTGTACAGCAAAAGAAACCACCAAAACAAAAAACCAAGAAAGCCCACTGCATGGGACAACATATTTGCCAATGTGACACCTGGTAAGGGTATAATCTTCAAAATATATAGGGAACTCATACCAAAGGGAGATAAGCAATCCAATAAATAAATGGATGAAGGACCTATAGACACTTCTCGAAAGCAGACATACAGAAGGCCAAGAGACATATGAAAGCATGTTCTAAGTCACTAATCACCCAAGAGGTGCAAATCAAAACAACAATGAGGTACCATCTCACACCTGTCAGAATGGCTAACATTAACAAATCAACAAATGACAAGTGCTGGTGAGGATGCGGAGAAAAAGGAACCCTTGTGAACTGCTGGTGGGAAGGCAGACTGGTGCAGCCGCTGTGAAGAACAGTATGGGGTTTCCTTAAAAAATTAAAAATGGAACTTCCATTTGACCCAATAATCCCACTCTTAGGAATATATTCCAAGAAATCAGAAACACCAATCAGAGAGGATATATGCACCCCTATGTTCATAGCTGCACAATTTACCATAGCTAAGATTTGGAAACAGCCTAAGTGCCATCAGCAGACGAATGGACTAAAAAATAGTGGTTCATCTACACAATGGAATACTATTTAAAAAAGAAAGAACTCTTACCATTTACAATAGCTTGGATGGGCCTAGAGAGCATTATGCTAAGTGAAATAAGCCAGTTGGAGAAAAATAAATATCACATGATCTCACTCATTTGTGGAATCTAATGAACAACATAAACTGGTGAACAAAAATAGATCCTGCTCTAACCGGTTTTGCTCAGTGGATAGAGCCTCAGGCTTCGGACTGAAAGGTCCCAGATTCGATCTCGGTCAAGGGCATGTACCTTGGTTGTGGGCACATCTCCAGTCGGGGGTGTGCAGGAGGCGGCTGATCGATGTTTCTCTCTCATCGATGTTTCTAACTCTCTATCCCTCTTCCTTCTTCTCTGTAAAAAATCAATAAAATATATTTTTAAAAAATAGATCCAGAGACAGAGAAGCATGTCTCAAACCTCAGAGGGAAGGCAGGGGAAGGTGGTTGGGGCAGGAAGAGCCTTGAGGGGTAGAGATCAACCAAAGAACTTGTATACATGTAGGCATAACCAATGGACAGACAATTGGGGGGCACGGGGAGTGAAGGCTGGGACTGGGGGTTGGTGGCAGGTTGAGAGACAACCAAGGGGGTTAGGGGGCACATGTAATACTTTCAGTAATAGAGAATTTTTAAAAATGAAAACATGTTCAGGAACATTAACATCAGGGAAATTCAAATTTAAACTGTAATGTAGTGTCATTGCACAGAAACTTAGGTTGTTAAAATTAAAATAGTATCAAATGCCATCTTCTTCCAATTTTCCCTTTAAATGAACCTGTCTATAATATGCAATTCAGATTCCTGATTTAAGGTTAGGTTTGAATAGATAACGCAGGTTCTGTTCTTTATTCTCCATGTCAATAGTCGCAGTGGAAATTACAAATACTAACTGGTTAGCTTCTTGAAATAATGCTGCGATTCTTCATGGTAATAAATAAAACTGTGGTACCCTCCAGGACAGGGGAGAGAAAGATCAGACATGCTAAGAAGAGAGAAAGAGCATTGACAGCTTCTGCCTGGAACTCAGAGTGTCAGGTACTCTCTAATGAAAAACACGTGAAGAACTGTCTCTAGACATCGTGTCCAGGGAAACAATGGCTGCACTTCTGAGTATGAGTCTTTAGTTTTTTTGTTTTGCTTTCTTTCTATATTCGCTTTCACTTCTGTGCTTGTAGAAGGAACATTTTTTAAAAGAATAAGGATAAGGACAGAATACTTCCACACAGCAATATCTTATTACTGCAGTATTCTGTGGCTTGCTAACTTATCTGGTCTTCCCTCTCTGAGTATAAGAATCTTAAGTACAATTTCTGATGGAAGTTCTTATTCCCATAATAATGTTAGGAAGATTTCTTGGACTCAAAATACGAAAAATTGAATGAGGATAATTCAGCTCACACTACAGAGAAAACCGAGTGTACCATGCAGTTAAACACAATGAAGTAACTATAAATAATTCACAAATGTTCCATGTTCATCACTAAAGCATTTCCTCAGACCCTTAGACACAAAGCAAAGGAACTGTCTCTGTAGAGTATCTTTACTTTTTCTCTGTCCAGCCTCTGCTGGTGTCTGTATGCCCCCACGTCCTCCAGTTCCACTAAGCACCACTATAATGCGGCTCCCTTTCATCAGGGAGATAATTACTAATAGCAAAAACTGATCAGTCTATGATAGAGTTAATCCTTCTCCCTTTCTCCCTCCATTTTCCTCCTTCTCCTCCTTCTTTTCACCTATAAGATTTTAACTCCTATATATAGGTGAATGAATCATTAATAGACATTTAGCCCTAGCTGGGCCAATCAGATTCCCTCTTCCAGGAACATGAAACAATGATTCAGAAACATGTGAGCAGTCTTTGTGTGAACATGAATATGAAGCTGTAATCTCAGGAACTGTGAAGTTCCTGTGCATGAAGACTCATGCTAGTTGAAGAGCTCTAGATTCATCACATAGTAGTGATGTGTATGTGTGTGTCTGTGTGTGTGTTGATGATGGCAACATAAGCACTCTTTCGTGTGGTGATCTATCCAAACTATAAAAATAACTGCTCAAAGCATAGATTTCTATAAGAGAGACTTATTCAAGTATTCACCATAATGTGTGCTACTACATGAAGGAACTTAACGGTCTTTCACAAGGAATGTCACCATTTTGAGAATGAAAAGAGTTAATGTATATAAAAAGCTTAGAACATTCTCTGGGAAATAATAATGACTCCATAAATTTTACTTATTATTATAATTACTAGAGGACTAGTGCATGAAAATTCATGCACACAGGGTGGCTCTCAGCCCAGCCTGTGCCCTCTCACAGTTTGGGACCCTTGGGGGATGCCCACCTGCTGGCTTATGCCTGCTCCCTGAGAACAGATGATCTAAAAGAAATAATCATATCCTTGGGTAAGGATTTTTTAAAAAGGTAATGGTTGCATGAAAATTCACTACCGGTGGGGCTGAGGGGATTGGGGGACTCCGGCGCCTTCCACCCCCCCCCCACCCTGTGGGGCTGAGGGGACTGGGTGCTGCCATCTTGTGGCTATGGGCACCGCCATCTTGTGAGGGCATGACAGCAATTAGCATATTATCTCTTTATTATATAGGATGAAAAGCTGGGTTGGGTAAAGCAACAGTACATCTTAGAATTAAAAGAGGTGTGGGGAAAAGGAAAGTGAAGAAAAGAGGAATGACAAGTTTATCAGAATATGTGAAAACTGTCTTGAGAGTTCAGGAGTGTGTTAAGAATAGAAAATAAACTACATAGTGGCTCAGTTCTGAAGAGGATAGTTGAGTAACTGTGCAATGAGGAGTTTTAAGCTCTTCAACTTCATGAAATGAGTTTCTGAAAAAAATCATCCATTTTCTTTCAATCCTTTAAAGTATCAAGCCAAAATTGATGCATTTGAAAGTATATCATAAATACATGCAACTTGAGAACCAATGAACTAAAAACAAACTAATGAAATTTTTATGTCAAATAAATCATTGCTGAAAGATTAATTTATAAATATTTTTCATGCCAAAAGTGAGGTAGGGCAAGAGCAAAAATGTTTGAATCAAATTATATGATTTGGTTCTCTGTACAGGCAAATTCAGCACATAAAATACAGCATTCCAATCCAGATGTGTCTTTTAGAAAAATTATTTCCAAGATAATATATATAATCTTGCTTATATTTCATTTTTCCTGCTAATAAAATCATCAAGTGAAATGAAAATAAAGTAGTAAAATATCTAATCTAATAAAATATTAATATGCAAATTGACCCTCACTCTGAGACACCTATGCCATGCCCACCAGCCAACACATGCCCACCAGGCAATCAGAGTGGCTGTATGCAAATTAACCCAGCCAAGATGGTGGCTAGCAGCCATGGAGCTGGAATAAGCAGGAGGCTTCTATTAGGCTGGCTGGGCCTCTGCTCAAAGCACCAATGTTTCAACTATAGAAGATAAATAAACCCCAGAAACCTGATTCCAGCCAGCCTCGCTGGGATGTTGGGTCAATGGGAGCTGTGGGCAGCCTAAGCTGGAATAAGGAGGAGGCTTGCCCCAATGATGGAGAAAGCTAAGGCTCCTGTCTGCCTAGGCCAGCTGTGGCCTCTGCTTACGGCAACAAAGTTTCAATTATAGAAGATAAACAAACTTCAGTTACCTGCTTCTCGCCTTGGGCTCAAGGAAGTGCTGCGAGCCTGGATTGTCAGGGGCAACCTGACCTGGGCTCTGGTTAAAGCAACAAAGTTTCAACTTTAGAAGTTAAATAAATCCCAGCCAGCCTCGCTGCAAACAGCCATCAGCCCCTCACCCAGGCTGGCCAGGCATGCCAGCAGGTGGACATCCCCCAACGGGTCCCAGACTGCGAAAAAGCACAGGCCGGGCTGAGGGACCCCGCCCGAGTGCACAAATTATAATAATAATTACTGGTCATTCTTCTTGACCTTGTGGAGGCTTGGTTTAATACTTTGCTACATAGTTTTAACATGTGAAATTTATTGTTTTAATAACTGATATTTCACTAAATCTAGCTGAGATGTTCTTGGGAGTAAATATAAGGACAACAACAAAAAATAAAACACTAATTAATTCATACAGAGATTTAAACAGTAAGAGAGAAGAAGCAAGCCAGCTTGCCTTACCATTGTCCATAGGATTAAATGCAATATCCTGAGGTTGAAATACATTTCCCCTTCACAGTGAAATCCCATATTAATTTACCAGTTTTCTCATTTTTGCTATAGTCTATTAACACCCAGCAGTAGAATCTGACTCAGTGCAAGACTCAGAGCTTTTTGCAAATGCTGTTTTCTACACCAGGGATACTTTATAGTTAATATCTTTTAAATACTCTTCACATGTTACTCAGAAAACCTGTCAACTAAGGGAAGCAGCCAAAATGCAGAGACAAAGAAACAGATCACAAATGACAGAAATGGAGGAAAGCAAACGACTGGATACAGAGTTCAAAAACACAGTTATAAGGCTTTTCAAGAATATTCTAGAGACTGCTGATAGATTTAGTGAGACCCTCAATAATATGAAAAAGGACCAGCTAGAAATTAAGCATACACTGACTGAAATAAAGAATAATATACAGACATTCAACAGCAGACAAGAGGATCACAAGAATCAATTCAATGAAATATGAAGAAGCAAAACCCACCCAGCTGGAAAATCCAAAAGAAAAAAGAATCCAAAAATATGAAGATAGTGTAAGGAGCCTCTGGGACAACTTCAAGCATACCAACATCAGAATTATAGGGGTGCCAGAAGAGGAGAGAAAGCAAGATATAGAAAACCTATTTGAAGAAATAATGACAGAAAACTTCCCCTACCTGGTGAAAGAAATGGACTTGCAAGTCCAGGAAGTGCAGAGAACCCCAAACAAAAAAAAAATCCAAGGAGGACCACACCAAGACACATCATAATTAAAATGCCAAGGGCAAAAAACCAGGAGAGAATCTTAAAAACAGCAAGAGAAAAGTAATCAGTTACCTACAAGGGAGCACCCATACGACTGTCAGCTGATTTCTCAACAGAAACTTTACAGGCCAGAAGGGAGTGGCAAGAAATATACAAAATGATGAAAAGCAAGAACTTACAACCACAATTACTTTACCCAGCAAAGCTATCATTCAGAATTGAAGGTCAGACAAAGAGCTTCACAGACAAGAAAAAGCTAAAAGAGTTCATCACCACCCAACCAGTATTATATGAAATGCTGAAAGGTATCCTTTGAGAAGAGGAAGCAGAAGAAAAAGTAAAGATAAAAATTATGAACAACAAATACCTATCTATCAACAAGTGAACCTAAAAATCAAGTGAATAAAAAAAAAAGTCTGATGAACAGAATAAACTGGTGAATAGAATAGAATAGAATCAGGGACATAGAAAGGGAGTGGAATGACAATTCACAGGGGGAAAGGGGCTTGGGGGTGTGGGAAGAGATTGGACAAAAATCATACACCTATGGAGGAGGACAGTGGGGGGGGGCGGGTAAGGGCAGAGGGTTGGGTGGGAACTGGGAGGAGGGGAGCTATGGGGGGAAAAAAGAGAAACGACTGTAATAATATGAACAATAAAGATTTTTAAGAAAACAAAGAACATTTTTTCAAAAAAATGAAATAAATGAGTGGATTATAAGAGATAGCATCAATCAGAATGATAATCTATATAAATAAAAATGTAAATGTTCATTTGTCCAAAATCTCAAATCTCCAAAATTTTGACACAACATTGCATTTGAATACACACGTTTTTATATACCTACATTATATAGATGTAACACCTGTGACAGGTAAAAACATGCTTTTTTTGAAAAACAGCGCCATCTGTTGGATGTAAAAGCAACACACACTATGAACTTAACAATATTATTCAGTCTAACATTCAAAGCCAGGCGGTCACATACAAGTTCGTCAACACTGTTGTGGAAGCAGATGAAGCGGTTAATTATCTAACAGAATTTTGGAATTCACTCGATCTGTCAGGGATGGAATTCAATCGGTGTGCCAATTATCATGTTGCAAAATATCAACCAGTGTGGGGCTGGGACTCGGGCCAGGACTGGGCTGGGGTTTGAGGTGTGGACAGCTGCTGTGGTCCCTCCCCATGCCGGCGGCCGAGGGCTCATGGGGAGTGTGGCGGGCGAGGGTAGGGTAGCTTCCTCGGCTTTTTCTTCTGGCTTTTGGGCAGCTCAGTGAGGGCCCCTGCTGGCGGGAGTCGGGAACGGCCTGGCTGCTTCGGGCACGGGGCACAGGTTGTGTGGCATGGGCCACCAGTGGGGAGCGGGGGTACCGGCAGGCACTGGGGAGCCTGGGCTGCAGTGGCGCACGTGTGTGAGGCCAGACCAGCCAGGCAGGGTGGGAGCGGTGGCATGTCAGGGGCAGCCGCCTGGGAGGGCGCATTGTATACCCACAAACATTGTGCAATTAGACTTAGAAATGTGCACTTTCTCTTTTCTTTCTTTTCCATTCAACTAGACTGAGCCACAACAACATGTGGGTGGGTACAGCTAGTATAAATAATATATGTAAAGTGTCCATATAAATTAATGATTATAGGTTGATTGCCATTTGTCTCTCTAGTCTGTACCCTTCCTCACTGTCACCTGAGCACCATAATATCAGAGTGTGTGTGTGTGTGTTTGTGTGTGTGTGTGTGTGTGAAGGAACCTGAACCTTTCAACTTTAATGACTAAAATTTACTCTCTTTGAAAGCTGAGGATATTAAGAAATTTAGAGAGTAGCCATTTGAAAATTCTAAATATAGTTAAAGTGAAATTTAAAAGCAAATCAAACTATATTTCGCCATTTCAGACAAGTTAATGAAATCCTTCTAAATATCATTAGAAAATATTCCTTTATAAACTTCACCTGACTTAAGAAATGTAGGGTTCTTCAGAAGTCTTTAACTTTTACTGTAAAATAAAGACCAAATTTTTATGCACATTAAAATGTCTTATAATTACATGTATTTTGCTGCACGTGCATACACACACACACACACTCATGCACACACATAATCCATATACACAATAATATATCTAAATTATACAGATTCAAAATCTTTCTTTTTATTTATATATATTAGAATTTTTAACCTGAAAAGCATAAATAATTACTTTAGTTCTCTATTTTTCATGTGCTTTATAGATAATAAAATTTATATTTAAATTTCACTCTTCAAATTAACTTTGCTTGCTGTCCCAAAAGACTAGCACTGCAGAGCACAGATTAAGCATGTTTTAAAAGGTGCTGTATAATTCTTTATCTTCACCAAAGTAAATCCAGGGTCTCTTTCAAAGAAAAAGAATATCTGTGTAGTATACTAATAAGTTATATGTTTATTTTTATGATGTCCCATTTCTATTTCAAATGACAATGGCTCTTTTAAAAAAAGAAAGAAAAAGCAGAACAAATTAATAGTCTAAAATAAAATCTGAGCAGGTACAGAACACGGCAGTATTTGGGGTAGAGTTATGGCAAGCTCTGCCTTTGGGTACTTGTTGTTTATATGTTTAGTATTTGTACAGTGTCTGTAGATTAATTTATACAAAGTAAACCAAATCAGAAGTACAAGCCTCTCTAAAGAAGGTGTATACTGTGTATGAACTATCTATCATCTTGTGCCCCCGATATTGGTTCTAACAAGGGGCCATATTAGTATGCAGGCACTTGTGTTATATTCCTTTTCCAGTTTTTGTTCTTGGAATGAAGTATCCCCTTGAAACTCATTAAACCTCCTGTTTCTGCAGCTGACACTCCACTCAGGCATGAATAATCTAAAGGGTAAACAGAAAGGTGATATAAATATGCAGGCATTTTTCATGAAACATTAAATAATAGGTAACTAAATAATTGAAAGTGCCTTATAGACACAAATTTTTTTTACTTCTATTATGTTTAGTTATGAGAAACTCTAATCTGGGTTTTAAACACTGAAATGTATGTTTAAATTAAAATTGTCAAGTGTTCATACAGGCCTAAGATATTATTAGTATTATGAATATTTAACGCATGGTGATGAGAAAATTCAAATGAATAATGGTAAGTTTCTTTTCCTTGAATATCTTTAAGATCATGTCTTAGATACAAGACAACAATGGGAGGAAGGGGTAATCTAAACTAATAAAAGCGAAATATTAAAATTAACCGTTTCTCTGAGACAGGGTAAGCCACACCCATCAGCCAATCAGAGCGGCTGTATGCAAATTAGCCCAGCCAACATGGCGGCCTCCACTCACGGACCTGAGTAAACAGCCCTTTCCATTGCGGCAGCAGCGAAAGTGAAGCTGCGCCCCTCAGCTCAGCTCCGATTAAACTGCCTCTAGCAGTTTTGAAACAATGTAACAATCATAGAATCCTCCGGAGCTGAAGGAAAGAGCAGCTCGGGCCTAACCAGTAAAAGTAACAATTGTTTCATTATAGACTCTGCGAGGTGAAGCAGAGGAGGCTTCCTTAGTAGTTAGAAGGCCGCCTTAAAGGAACAGTGTATCAATTATAGAAGATAAATAACCCCAGGCTTTCAAGGAACAGTATCAATTATAGGAGAAAAAAACTCCAGAACCTGTGTCCAGCCGGCCTTGCTGGGACGTTGGGTCAATGGGAGCTGTGGGCAGCCTTAAAGCCCCTCACCCAGGCTGGTCAGGCATGCCAGCAGGTGGACATCCCCCGAGGGCTCCCAGACTGCGAGAGGGCACAGGCCAGGCTGAGGGACCTCCCGAGTGCACAGAGCGGCTGCAGGGCGGGACAGCGCAGGACCCAGGACCCGTGATGGGAAACAGGCGGCAGGGTTGGAGGGCACCGGGAAGCGGGTAAGAGGCGGCAAGGGGCCGGCGGCCTGCTTGGTGGGCTTCCCAGGCCCTTTGCGGGGCATCG
>PVJC01042196.1:0-15030 GCA_004026665.1 Murina feae
CTTATGGGGCAAGAGTTGTTACAGTGGAGCTTTTATGCTCACTGCATCTGCCCCGAGTGTGTTCCTTGTGGATCTGTTTTGTTTAGGTTAGTCCCTCTCTGGCCACTGGGTGGGGCTGGCTCCTGTATCTTTAAGGAGGTGTTGCTGCAGAAGCCTCTGACACACTTGGGAGGGGCGGGGCCTCGGGGAGTTCGCCGGGTGGGGCGGAGCAAATAGCTATGGCGCTTCTCAGCCCTGCGCTGAGAGACGCCAGGTCTCTGTGTCCCACGGTAATTGCTGCATGCAACGCTGAGAGAAACCCGTTTTGGATTTCCTCCTGATGCCAGTCTCTGGGTGTCTGGGTCCTTAGAAACTCGCTTGGAACTGGAGTTCAGAGCTGCTGGGGACTTGTGGCTCTCTCCATTTTGGAAAAGAACCGCGTCCCCCGGTGCCAGCCCTTCCCCGAGCCTGTGCGTGCGCCTCCGTACCTCTGAACTTTGCTTCCGCCGCTCCTCTGAGTCTCAGACTCTTCTCTGGTTGTAGGATTTTCACTCAGCCAGCCGTCCTGTGGGTGCGAGTGGTGTTCGTGTGTTCTTTTTGTGGTTTTTCTGAAATAGTTGTTCACAGCTGCATATACAGTGTCTACCCTATGCCGCCATCTTGTTTCTCTCTTCCCTCTTGGCAATTTTTAAAAGAAAACCCTTAGAAACAGAAATGGGGAGAAAATCTGGAAAAACAAGAAGAGAAGAGAAGACTATAGGAAATATCGCCAAATGCATCACTGAAGCAATTAATATTTTTCAGCTTTATACACTTGTGGCAGTTCACAGTGCAAACCAAACAAAAGGCAGTTTTGATGAGGAATTTCTGTAACGGCAACGTCTAATATGTTTACAAGACAGCAATCATATGTGCATTTTTTAATGGAGCTGTTTATTTTTTACTTAAAAAAAAACTTCCATCAGGGCAGCGCATTAAAGACAACTTAAATCTTCTTCTAAGCCCAGCGTGAAATGTAAGGATGCTCTGTAGCACTTGGAGAAGAGAGGGGCCTTGAAGGGGACATTTTAGCTATCAGGTTGAGCTCTTAGAAGGAAAGGACTGAGTTAAGAGAGTAAGAGCTGGTGAGGAGGCCTGGAGACTTTCTCAAATATCACACATTAGTAGTTTACCCCAGTCTTGGTTCAGGTCTAAGTTCATGATAAATCAGAAGAATGCCTCCACAATGCCTCACCTTGGCATTACTGCTTTAAAGGCAAGTTTAGAAGGAACAGAATAGGTGAGGCAGCAAATTGCAGTAAGTGTGCAGGACATTCCTTAGCACTCACTGTATTCAAGTTCACTAGAAACTATTGACAATGGCTATGGCCATGTGCACTTCATCACAGTTGATGGTGGGTAGAGCCTTTGAGTGATCACTCTGAATCAGCTTTGTTTGCATCTATGAAACGTCTTCCACTGAAATACTTCTGTGTTATGTTTCATCCCACATTTCTCAACCTCCTCTCTAAGGATGAAAGATGTAGGACATGTCTTGCTGAAGTCCTGACCCAGTAAGTCTAATGCTTTGGTTCTCATTTACTGGTTTAGCCATAGAAAGACATTTAATAAATCTTACATTAACACAATTGTACCTTAGAGAGATTAATTTGTCATTAGTGTGTAGGATGTATTAGGAAGGTGACTAGGGAAGTGAGGAAGCAATTTCAAGGAGACTGCTTGCCAGTATTTGTGCAGCTGACAATGTTGGTTGAAACTATAAGATGCTACAGAGAGGCTGAGGAGAAGGAGGAGGTGAGGCAAAGCTTTCAAATATAACAGCCAGAAGTCATTGACAGTCTTGGGGTTGAGGTGGAAACTAGACTATAGGAGGTTAAGGAAAGAGCAGGTGGGAAGGAAATGGAGACGGGTATAAACTTCTCTTTTAATCGGATTGATAGGAAGAGAAAGGAAGAGACAAGCTGATGGCATGAGTGGGAAGGAGGGTTTTTTAGGATTGAAGACAGTCATAAAAAGAGGGAGAGGAACTACTTCATGGGAAAGACAGATATGAGCAGAGAGGAGATAACTGATGGGGTAGAATTCTAGTGAGAGTGAAAGGGAACACTATTAAGAGCATAAGCACAAGGCAGAGAGAACCCTGAAATGAAGGAGGATTTGTTTCTGAGAAGAGAAGAAACATGACAGTGTAGATGAGGAGTCATAAATATGTTGATGTAAAGTGAAAGTGTGTTGAAATAGGTCACTTCAGGTGCTCTCAGATTTTTTAAGGCGAGGCACATCTGAGGGTGAGGAGTGGAGTGAGCTGGAGAGACAATTAACTACCCATCTGGTTGCTTAACTTTGCACTCACTTTTTGGTGTCCTCACACACTTGTCTTTCCACTGTGTCCAGTTTGCTGAACCAGACCTTGGGTGCATCCAATCACCCTGTGTGATGCTCTGTGCACACACCAACAGCTGCATGACACTAAAGGGAAACCATGTAGTCAGGCCAGGCAAGCCTTCTAAAGCCTCTAGTCCTAGTTGGGATATACTGCCATCTATTCCCAGGCCCATTCCCCACAACGGCTGCTTTGGAAATCACGGAGAGAAAAATGAATCTGTAGCTCAGTCGAGTGGAGATCATTTCAGATCATTCTCCTTGGAGCTCTTGGTAATAGAACGTTTTAAAAAAAAATGCGCCAGAAACATTACATATATATAATATATTAATATTCAAAGACTGGAAACCCTGGCTGGAGGCTCAGCTGGTTGGAGCTTCATCCCTTGCACCAAAATGTTGTGGGTTCGATTCCCAGTCAGGGCACATGCCTAGGTTGTGGGTTCGACCCCCCCAGTTGAGTGAGTATGAGAGGCAACTGATCGATATGTGAGGATTAAAAAAAAATGACTGAAGGTGATACACTAAAGAATTTATTAACTCATTTAACAAATATATATTGAGCACTGTTCCCAGTGCTCAGGGAAATAAATTCTGCCTTCATGGACATTATGTTTTACTGAGGTGAACAGACAATAAGTAATAATAATAATCATAATAATAATAATACAGAACTATGAACAAAAATAAGGCAGAATAAGAGTATAGAGGGTGCTGGAAAAGGGACAGTACTTATCTCACGATGGTAGTGTTACAGATGATTTATATCTTTTTCTTTGTGTCTTTCTCTACTTTGCAAATTATTTCCAATAAATATGCGTTCCTTCTGTAGTTAGAAAAAAACAAAGAAATCTTTTTTTTGAGAGGTGTTCTATTAAGTGGCAAGGACAGATTATCAGACTCCTTTTACTTTCTACCCAGTTCTTTTTTGACAAAGGTCTTTTTGGTTGGTTGTTTAGTTATCCACAGTATATAAGGTGTGATTTTCATGGGAGAACCAGAAGGAAAAAGAGCAGGTGGATTTACCACTTTTTCTTTATTTACCTTAGCCTGTAAGCAAAGTGCAAGGAATCAAAGGCTGACCAGATAGCTCTTGGGAAGGAACGATTTGGCAGAGTGCTAAGTAATAGCTCTGGCATCTGTGGTCCCACCTGGTCCCACTCCACTTTGGTTATGTGTGTCACCCCTGGGATTGTCAGAAAAACCACTGCCTCTACCATGGGCCACTGTTTGACAATCCCTGCAGCAGGGCCCTTGTACCTGCCTATGTTACTCACCACCTGAAGGACATCTGCAGCCCCTGGCTTGGAGCTCAGGTAATTGAGCCTGTTGTACTGTCTGTAACTTGATTAGCAAGTTATTAAGTTCATAGAACAAAGTCATGTAAGGGTGATAAATGAATAAGAAGCAACTTTGGAATTCAGCGTAGAGAACCTTAGGGATTGAAACTTATTGTAGGCTGGTGCTTTTAAAGAAACACCCCCGGACATGCCTAGGAGAAAGATCTTGGCGTTAGGAGAGATGTCGGAGAGACATGCTGGGGACATATATGAAAGTTCTGTAGGTTCTTAGAAGTTAATGCTATCATATCTCTAGTTATCACTTATTAGAATGTGTAGGTGTCCTTGGTACATCCTGTTATTATTCAATGTTTTAGGATGCTCTCCAGAACATTATCTCCACACCTAGGAGATTATAAAATAAAAAGCTTTTCGTTCCATAATTAGAGATAAGGATGAAAATGTAAAATTCCTTACTATGGATGCCAAACTTAATATGACCTGGTTCCATCCCTAAGGGGATCAATGTGATAAGAGGTCAGGCCAGATGCTTTGAGAGTGTAGAGAAAGGACAAAATATCATAAAATATATATAACATGAAAGTTGTTACTTAATTACTTTTGTTGTTGTTAATCCTCATTGACGATATTTTTCCCATTGATTTTTAGAGAGAGTGGAGGGAGGAAGGGAGAAAGAGTGGGAGAAACATTGATGTGAGAGAGACACATCAATTCACTTTCTCCTGCATTCACTCCAACCTGGGCCAGGGATTGAACCTGTAACCCAGATATGTGCCCTTGACTGGGAGTCAGACCCTCAATCCTGTGATTCGTGGGCTGACACTCTAACCATTGAACAAACCAGCCAGAGTAATTAATTGCTTTTTTAAATGTACAATTTAGTGTCATTAATTATATTTACAAAGAACAGCAATCACTACTATTTTGCCATAAAATATATATAACATAAAAGTTGTCATATAATCTTTTTTAAAGTATATAATTCGGTGGTATTAGTTGTATTCAGAGTGTTGTATAAGTACCCCATCACCACTATTTCCAAAATTTTATCACCCAAATGTAAACTTGGCATACATTAAGCAGTAACTCCCCATTCCCTCCTCCCCCCAGCTTATGGTAACCTCAAATCTACTTGCTGTCTCTGTGAATTTGCCTATTCTGCATATGTCATGTAAATGGAAACTTATAGTATATATTTCTTTTGTGTTTGGTTATTTTACTTATGGTAATACTAGAGGCCCGGTGCACAAAAATTTATGCCCTCAGGGGGGCCCCTCAGTCCAGCCTGTGCCCTCTCACAGTCTGGGACCCCTCGGGGGATGCCCATCTGCTGGCTTATGCCCGCTCCCCGGGGGATCAGGCCTAAGCTGGTAGTCAGACATCCCTCTGGCAGCCTGGGAGCCCTCGGGGGATGTCCACTTGCCAGCGGGGAGCAGGCATAAGCTGCAGTCGGACATCCTTAGTGCTGCTGAGGAGGCAAGAGAGGCTTCCACCACCATCACTGCTGTACTGGCAGCCATCAGCCTGGCTTGTGGCTGAGCAGAGCTCCCCCTGTGGGAGTGCACTGACCACCAGGGGCAGCTCCTGCATTAAGCGTCTGCCCCCTGGTGGTCAGTGTGTGTCATAGTGACCAGTCATTCCCAATCATTCTGCTGTTAGGGTCAATTTGCATATTACCCTTTTTTTCTAAAAATATTTTTTATTGAAATTTTACAGAGTGGAAGGGAGAGGGATAGAGAGTTAGAAACATTGATGAGAGAAAAACATCAATCAGCTGCCTTCTGCACACCCCCCACTGGGGATGTGCCTACAACCAAAGTACATGCCCTTGATTGGAATCAAACCTGGAACCCTTCAGTCCACAGGCCAATGCTCTATCCACTGAACCAAACTGGTCAGGGCATATTACCCTTTTATTATATAGGATAGAGGCCTGTTGCATGAGTGGGGGCTGTCTGGTTTGTCCTGAAAGGTGTCCCAGGTCAGGGTGGGGGTCCTGCTGGGGTGCCTGGCCAGCCTGGGTGAGGGGCTGATGGCTGTTTGCTGGCTGGCCACAGCCCCCAGCAACCCAGCTCCCAGCGAGGCTGACTGGAAGCAAGTATCCGGGATTTATTTATCTTCTATAATTGAAACTTTGATGCCTTGAGCAGAGGCTATAGCCTGCCTAGGCAGGCAGGAAGTTTAGCTTCCTCCATCGCAGGGGCAAGCAAACCTCCTGTTTGCTCTAGCTCTGTGGCTGCCAGCCACCATCTTGGCTGGGTTAATTTGCATACAGTTGCTCTGCTTGGCTGGTGGGTGTGGCTTAGTTGTAGTGGAGTGATAACTAATTTGCATATTACTCTTTTATTAGATTAGATTTTCAAGGTCAATCCATGTTGTAGCATATATTAAAATTTAGTTCTTTTTATGGCTAAATAATGCTCCATTAAATGTATGTAGCACAGCTCTGGATGGTGTGGCTCAATTGGCTGACGCATTGTTCCATATACCAAAAAGTATCAGGTTTGATTCCTGGTCAGGACACATACCCAGGTTGCAAGGTCAATCCCTGGTCAGGGCAAGTGAGGGAGGCAACCAATTGATATTTCTCTTTCACATCAATTTCTCTCTCTCTTCCCCTTTCTTTCTCTAAGATCAATAAAAATTAAAAAAAATAAAGGTGGAAGATAGAAAGATAGGTGTTTTTTTTAAAAAAAATATATAGAACATTTTGTTTATCTGTTCATCTGTTGGTAGATATTTGGGTTGTTTCTGTTTTTTGGCTATTGTAAAAAATGCTGCAGTGAACATTGAGGTACCAGTACAGTATGTGTTTAAGTTCCTGTTTTCAATTATTTTGGGTATAAACATAGGAGTGGAATTGTGGGATTGTATGGTAATTCTGTTTGGCTTTTTGAGGAACCACCCAATTGTTTTTCACAGTAGCTGCATCATTTTATATTTTCACCACCAATTTACCTGGGTTCCAATTTCTTCACATCCTTGCCAACATTTATTATTGTCTTTCTGATTATAATGAACGCAGTGGGTGTGAGGTGGTTTCTCATTGTGGTTTTGATTTCCCTAATGATTAATGATATTGAGCATTTTTGCTTATTGGACATTGATGTACCTTCTTTGGATAAATGCCTACTCAAGCCATTTGCCCATTTTTCAATTGGATTATTTGTTGTTTTTTTGTTAAATTGTAGGAGTTTTTTTACATATATTTTGAATATTAATTCTTTATCAGACATATGATCTGCAGATTTTTTTCCCTCCAATTTTTGGGTTGCCCTTTCATTCTCTTGATAGAAAGATATACACAAGCTTTGACTTGCACAAGCTCTGCCTCTCTCTTGTAAGGATTCTTGTGATGACACCCAATAACCCAGAAGAATCTCTCCATTGCAAGATGCTTAATTTAATTACATCTGCAAAGTCTGTTTCTTTGCCATGTAAGGTAATGTATTCCCCGTTCTGAGGATAGGATGTAGTTAAGCCATTATTCTGTCTACCACAATCCATTAAAAAAAATGTCAACAAGGTCAGAGAGTTTGAATGTGTTTATGCAAAAAGGTGAAAGCAAGCAACTTTGAATAAACAACAACATGCCCTGTGCAGCTTTCACCTAGGCCTTCTGCTCTGTATCCCTCCTTTTGCTCTGCCAGGAATGGCCTTTGCTGGGTCACTTAACTTCTCTTTTCATTCTTGAAATGGGCCTAGTTATCCTTCCTCTTTTCCTCACATACGTCTGAAGGGCGAGAGATAAATAGACCCAGTTTGGTGCTTTTTTGTCATCTGTGTAAACTAGAAGTTCCTAATATAAAATCCTTTTGGGGAAATGCGAGGAAAATAGGACCACCTGAGTCTAAATGCTTGCCCAGCAAGTTGGAAGCTGTGTGAGCTTAAGCCCATTAATTAACTTCTCTGGTCTGGTCACTAATTTCCTTGTTTGTAAAATAGGATTGATATTGTTTGCACCTTAAAGATTGTTATGAGGGTTATATGAATTTTAAACTAGGAAAGCACTTAGAACAGTGCTGGGCATATAGGAAGCATTCAATAAAAATATTTTTTAATTGTGGTAAAATATACATAAATTTTATAATTTTAAGCATTTAAGTTATAGTTCAGGGCCTTAAGTATATTCACAATGTTGTGCAGCCATACCCACTGTCCATCTTCAGAACTTTTTCAATTTCCCAAACTGTATACCTGTTAAGCAATAACTCTCCATCATCCTCTCCTCCCAGCTTCTAGCAATCACCATTCTATGAATTTGACTATTCTAGTTCCTCATATGAGTGGAATCATAGGATAGTTGTCCTTTTGAGACTGGCTTATTTCACAAAGCATAATGTCATCCAGCTTCTTCCATGTTGTAGTACGTGCCAGCATTTCCTTCCCTTCTGAAGCTGAGTAATATCCCAGTATAGAATGTTTTGTGTATCCTTCATCTGTGAATGGACATTTGGATTGTTTCATGTTTCAGCTACTGTAAACAATGCTACTCTGCACACCGATGTACAAGTATCGGTTCAGGTTTCTGCTTTCACTTCTTTTGGGTATGGACCCAGAAGTGAGATAGCTGGATCATATGATAATTCTATGTTTAATATTTGAGGAACCATCATACTGTTCTTCACAGCAGCTGTACCATCATCCTCATGGCTTTAAACACTACCTACAAGCTGATGAATTCCAGTTTTATACCTATAGCTTTATGCCTTGTCTGAGCTGTATACAGGTGTATACAATTGCTTACTTGAGGTTGTCAATTAGAGATGTTTCACAGATCTGATGAGATTAAACATGTCCCATAATGAGTTGTTTACACAGCCTACTTCTCTCCATTTTTGGTAAGTGGCACTAACAAAGGATCTCATTGCTCAAGCTAGAAAAGTTCAAGCAGGATCAGCTATATAGTTTGCCAGGCCCAGGGCAGAATGACGAAGTGGAGCCCCAGCCAGGATCAGGGAAGGCAATGCCCCTTCCCACAGGTCTATTGCCTCAACCCCCAGAGGACAGGCTACCCCAAAGGGACTGTAGCCTCTGTGCTGGGATGTGCTCAGTACTGGATCCAGGGAGCCTGGGAGCCCTTCTCCAAAGTCACAGCCAACTTAGGGTGGGGACAGCTGTTGCTTTGGTCACAGCTCCATGAAGCTGGCTCTACCTTCAGCTACTCCTTGATTCTCTTTCCCTCACCTTTCACATTCTCTTCATCAGCAAGACCTGTGAGTTCTACCTCTGAAATAAATCTCAACTCTTTACATCTCTGTCTCCACTGCCAATATGTACATCAAGCCCCCATCACCTCTCTGTACTATAAAACCACCCAGCTGGTCTCTTTCACTCACACTTGCCCTCTCCACCACATTCCACACTAAAGCCAGAGCAATTATTTCCAAAAATAAACCAATCCATGCTTACTATCCAGTTTTAAGACATTCACGGGCTACTCGCCACCCTTAGAATAAAAAGCCAGCTTCTTGACATGGCCTACAAGGTGTGCCATTGGGCCTCAACCTACTTCCCTGACATTCAGCTTTTTTTTTTTTTTAATCCTCACCGGAGGACATTTTCCCATTGATTTTTAGAGAGAGTGGGAGGGAGGGAGGAGGGGGAGAGGGAGAGACGTGAGAGAAACATGTACTTCCCACCTGCACCCTGACCCTGACTGGGGATTGAGCCTATAACTGAAGTATGTGCCCTTGACTGGGAATTGAACCCCTGACTCTTGGGTCCATGGGCTGATGCTCTAACCACTGAGCAAAACAGCTGGGGCCCTGACATACTTCCTAGCTCTGCCCTCTCTTCTGTTCTTCTCTGGGCACGGTGTCCTGCTTTCTACAAGGTGAAAAGGCCAAACCCTCAGGGCAGGGCTTTTCAATCTGGGCACCACTGGCAGTTTGAATAATTCTTTGCATAAGGGTTTGTCCTGTGCACTGTGGGTGTTTAGCAGCATCCCTGGCTGCCACTATTAAATGCCAGTAGCACCACCCTGAACCACCAGAATGTGGCCACCAAAAAGTCTGCAGACATTGGCAAACGTTTGCTGGGCACCCCCTCCATATTCTTCAGAACGCTTCCTAAGGAGCCGTAGGCACTGGTCCTTCCCCTGGTAGACTGCTGCCCCACACACTCCCGACCGTCTTCCCACACACAGCACTTTCTCGTCTTTCAAATATATCAATTTGAATGTCATCTTCCCTGACCAACCAATATAAAGTAGCCACTGGGTCATATTCATGTCTATTTTAACTCACTGTATAAACACTCACCAATCTCTGATGTCTCTTTTGGTTAATTATGGATTTGTTTATTTTAGCTCCCCACTTCCACCCCAAGATGCCAGCTCTTTGAGGGCAATAATTTCCATAATTTTATTAATACTGTATTCCTAATACCTAGCATGGAACCTGGCACACAGTAGGTGCTCAGCACATACTAGAATTTGGTGAATGAATTCACACACTTTGAACCCTGCATCTTGTTTCTATGTCCTTATTAGGCCATTTCCATTGACTTTTGTTCTTCTTTCCTTTTTAAAGCCTCCACTTTCCTTTTCTCAGCCCCAATTTCTGCCTTTTTTTTCCTCTCTCTTCATCATACCACAAGTGGTATTTCTCTACATTAATTTGATTTAATTTCCCATAACAGAAATATAGGCTAGACAAGCATGACACAGATAAAGTCTTGGCAACGTGGAAGCTGAGTAGCAGGATCTGGTGCTCTGGGCTCTTTGCACTCCACAGAACAGGAGGATCTCCCAGGACAGAGGATCCCAGGATAACAGGACCCAGAGAAGACAGCCCTGGTGGGAGCTCAGGAGGGCCTCTCACTCTGTCGCTTGTCTTTCCTTTACTTTGAAGATTGGCGTCATTCTTCTCTCCTATGCCTCTCAGTTCAGTGCTGCCATCAACACCTCCATAAGCTTTACTGAAGAACTCGGGCAGATTGAGCTAAAATGTCTTTATCCCAAACTCCAACCTCTGAGAGGATTCCTTGGTTCACTTGGGGAGGCACTCTCTAGGTGCCAAGGATACAATAAAGGACAAAACAGAGAAAATCCTGCTGTTCTGGAACTTACATTCTATGACACTGCACTGACTGTATATTTATGACTGAGCACCTATCAACAACCAGGCCCTAACCTTGTACCAAGGATACGACAGTGAGCAAAACATACTGGTACATAGAATTACATATGGCGATAAATTAATTAAGTAATTTAGGCAGTAGTTTACATTACTATGTGAACACGTAGCAGGGGGGACTTGGTCTGGCTTGAGGGACTGGGGACATTTTTTAAAGTGTGAATTACATGATCTTTAATTTTTAGAAAAGTTTTAGATTTACAGAGAAATTGTGAAGATAGTACAGAGAGTTCCCCAAAGTCCCACACCCAGTTTCCCCTATTATTAATATTTGTCGCAAGTAATGAAGCAATATTGATACGTTATTATCAACTAAAGTCATAATATATTCAGGTTTCCGTGGTTTGTACTTAATGTTTTGTTGCTGTTTGTCCCAGGATCCCATATTGTAGTTGTCTCCTTAGGCTCCTCTTGGCGGTGAACATTTCTTGGACTTTCCTTGTTTTTGATGACCTTGACAGATTTGAGGAGTGCCAGTCAGGTGTAGTGTAGGATGTGCCACTACTGGGATTTTTCTCATGATTAGACTGGTATCATTTCTGGGAGGAAGCCACAGAGTTCAAATGCCATTTTCATCATATCATATCAAGGGTACATAAACACTGTCTATATGACTTGTCATTGTTGATGTTGATCTTGATCACCTGGGTGATGTAGTTTTTGTCAGGTTTCTCCAGTGTAAATGTACTTCCCTTTCCACACCATAGTGCAGCCCACATTTAAGGGTGTATGTGTTATGCTTCACCTCCTTGGCAGAGTGTGTGTGTTTTTAGTAGCTTTATTAAGGTATAATTTACATACCACAAAATTCACCTGTTTTAAGTGAACAATTTGATGAGTTTTAGTAAAATTTGTATCCTTGAGCCTAAGGAAACTGGTCATTGAGCTGATATCCAAAGGATGAGGAGGATTGAAGTAGGCAAAAAAGGAAAAGACTGTTTCAGACAGAAGTAACTGCATGCACAAGACCTCTCAGGGAGCATGGTATAACTTGGATTAATCCTGAATCACCTCGAAAAGGAAAACAATGTCACCATTCTTCATTTAATATGCTTCATAAATTTTTTCTTCAAAACATTTTAAAGCTGCCTTCACTGTGTGGCTCAGTTGGTTGAGTGATGTCCCATCTACCAGAAGAGATCACTGGTTTGATTCCTGAGCATGGCACATGCCTGGTTTGTGGGCTTGATCCCCAGTAGGGGCCATTCAGGAGCAGTTGATCCATGTTTCTCTCTCATCAGTGTTTTTCTTTCTCTCTCCCCCCTTTCTCCCTCCTCTCAAATCCATAAAAAACATTAAAAAAAGAAGTACAATAAATTTTTTAAAAAAAATACAGAAACATTTTGAAGCCAAAATTGTTTTATTGGCTAAGTGTAAACACTCCAGTTCTGTGAAACACTGGGCTGTTTAGAACAACTCAGTCCCTGATGGTTTATCCAGTAAGTATAACAATAAGTAAATCTACATATATAAAAGCCTAAGTGACTGTTCAACCATTCAACTGGTAGCTATGATGCACACTGACTACTAGGGGGCAGATGCTCAGCGTACAGGCATGGAAACATGGAACAGATTGATGAATCTCAGAGGGAAATGGGGAGGGGGGAGGGTGGGAAGAGATTAACCAAAGATCTTATATGCATACTAGAGGCCCGGTACACAGATTCATGCACCTGTGGGGTCCCTTGGCCTGATCTGTGGGAATTGGGCCGAAACCGGCTCTCTGACATCCCCCGAGGGCTCCTGGATTGTGAGAGGGTGAAAGCCAGGCTGAGGAACCCCACCAGTGCATGGATTCATGCACCGGGCCTCTAGTATCTATCTAATCTAATAAAAGAGTAATATGCTAATTGTGTCACTCTGCTACATCCCAAGCCATGTCCACCAGCCAATCAGAGTGACTATATGCAAATTAATCCAACCAAGATGGCAGCTGGCAGCGACAGAGCTAGAGCAAACAGGAGGCTTCATTGCCCCGGCAATGGAGGAAGCTGCCTGCTTAGGCTGGCTGTGGTCTCTGCTCAAGGCAACAAAGTTTCAATTATAGAAGATAAATAAATCCCAGATACCTGCTTCTAGCCAGCCTCACTGGGTGCTTGGGTCACTGGGGGCTGTGGCCAGCCTGCAAACAACCCTCAGCCCCTCACCCAGGATGGCCACACCCTCATGGAGTGAGGATCCCTGCTGAGGGGCTTGGCCAGCCTGAAAATGACCCTCAGACCCTCATCCAGGCTGGTCAGGCACCCCAGCAGGGACTCCCCACCCTGATCCAGGACACCCTCCAGCCAGCCCCCACCCATGCACCAGGCCTCTATCCTATATAATAAAAGGGTAATATGCAAATTGACCCTAACAGCAGAACCACTGGGAATGACTGGTCACTATGACACATACTGACCACCAGGGGGCAGATGTTCAATGCAGGAGCTGTCCTTGGTGGTCAGTGCACTCCCACAGGGGTAGCTCTGCTCAGCCACAAGCCAAGCTGATGGCTGCCAGTACAGCAGTGGTGGTGGTGGGAGCCTCTCCTGCTTCCTCAGCAGCGCTAAGGATGTCCTACTGCAGCTTAGGCCTGCTCCCCGCTGGCAAGTGTGTGGAAGCTTCTTACACGTCCTGTGTGGCTCAGGGTTCCCATTCAGGGTTCAGGTTCTGGAGAAGGCCACACACAAAATGAAGAGAGAGACTAGAAGAAATTAATTTGGATATTGGGAGGCCAGGCATGGAGTCTACCTCTAGTGGGAATGACTCTTCTGGCCCTGCTCAAAGCTTTTATTAAGGCACTGGGAGAACAACCATATCTTTAGGGCAGGAAATTCCAACAACAAACAGGCAGCAAGAATTTATCTATGAGTAACAGGTGGAGGGTTGCTTTAACTATCAATGTCTCCATCTAAAGGATGAGTGAATAGCTCCGACCATTCAGAGCAATTAAGGTTGACCAGCCTTCAGGCAGATTTCTCTATTAGTGACAATGATCAGTCTCAGGCATAAGTGGACATCCCCCAAGGGCTCCCGGGCTGCCAGAGGGATGTCTGATGGCAGCTTAGGCCCGATCGCCTGGGGAGCAGGCCTAAGCCAGCAAGTGGGCATCCCCCGAGGGTTCCCAGAATGGGAGAAGGCACATACTGGTCTGAGGACCTCCCCCCACCTCGAGTGCACAAGTCTTTAATAATAAAAGCATAATATGCTAATTAGACCACTGAATGACCTTCCAGACATCATTCCAGACGTCCTTCCATATGAAGCCACAGTGGTGAGGGCTGAAGCAGAGGTGGTTAGGAGCAATCAGGCAGGCAGGCAGGCAGGCAGAGTGGTTAGGGGTGATCAGGCACCAGGCAGGCAGAGTAGTTAGGGGTGATCAGGCAGGCAGGCAGAGGTGATTAGGAGCGATCAGGCAGGCTGGCAAGCAGTTAGGAGCCAGCAGTCCTGGATTGTGAGATGGATGTCCAACTGCCAGTTTAGGCCTGATGCCTGTGGAATTGGGCCTAAACTGGCAGTTGGACATCCACCAAGGAGTCTTGGATTGAGAGATAGTGCAGGCCATGCTGAGGCAATCCCCACCTCATGTACGAATTTTGTGCACTGGGCCTCTAGTTAAGATAATAAAATACAGAATGATCTCTGAGGGGGAATAAAATTGCAATAATATTTTTTTCTTTTTTAGGTATTCTTTAAACAGGAATGTAAAGTACATGTTACTATTTTCTTTCTGAGAAGTCTTTGATTTATTTCCTTTTGGAATAAACACACCACAATGAAGTGAGAATGTAAAGGTAATTCAGAGGTAAAATGGAAAGGAACTATACTTAGAAATATAATTTAAAATCTATTAGCATACAAACTTAAAATCTATTAGCATTTACGTGTGTGAAATATCCAAGAAGCTCTCTCAGGACTCCTGTGGGACATTGAAAATCTCTGGCATGTATGAGTAGCATATTAGCCATAGATCAGTGACAGAGAAACCCATAGTCTCAGTGGCTTAATACAATGGTCATTGTTTGGCATGGTTCAAGTGCTCTACTTGGTGGCTTCCTCCAATAATTAATTCAGGGGTTGAGACTCCATTAATCTTGCAATGGTTTCATCTTAGTCATGTGGCTTCAAAAATTTGCCATAGAAGAGGAAGAGAGAGTGTGGATGATGACTTAGGAATTTTAAGGCCATGTCTGGAAGGGGTGTACATCACTTCTGTCTAAACCTCTTTGGTCAGAACCCAGTTACATAAG
>PVJC01042197.1:0-14995 GCA_004026665.1 Murina feae
GGAAGAATGATGATGGAACAGAAGTAGGAAATAAGGAGGAAAGAAAAGTTTATAAATGATGAGTCAGTAGGAAAAGTGTTACATAAAGGAGAAAAATTGTGTGAGAAGAAGAAGCCAATAAGGAAGTCAAATACAATTTTGTGTGAAGGAGATAACATTAAAAAAGAAAGTTAATAGGGGTGACCAGGCCCGTAGGGGCAGGCAGGGGGATCAGGCAGGCAGGCAGAGTGGTTAGGGCAGGCAGGCAGGTTAGCGGTTAAGAACCAGAGATCCTGGATTGTGCGAGTCCCCAAGAACTCCATATTAGAGAGGGTGCAGGTTGGGCTGAAGGACCATCCCCCCGCACCCCCCACGCCTGTGCACGAATTTCGTGCACCGGGCCCCTAGTGAGGTTAATAAAAAACACAGTTTTATAAGATAAAAAGATGTGTTTGGCACTGAGTTTTAGTGACAAATACATAGAAAATTAAACCAACAAACAAGACTCATAAAAACTTCATGCAAAACAAAAATTTATTTTGGAAAGATAAAGTGACCCATCACACTATCTGGCCTAGCTGTGAGACTATGCAGTCATAATATAAACACTAAATTCTGAATTGTCCAAATTAGATGCGCCTGCTCTGATAGCCATGTATTTGTCTGCACAGCTACAGCAAAGGGTAAAAGAAAACCAGAAACTTCACATCTATTCCTGAGTTAAGTGAAGAGAATGTATGAAATGGACGAAGAGCCATAAATAAGCAAGTCAGCACATCTATCTAATAATATGCAAACTGGCTGGGATGCCATCACCAGAACAACCATCAGCAGGCTGCGTGCGCAGCAGGTGGGTGGGGACTTGCAGCATCTGGGACAGGGGCAGGGACTTGCAGCACTGGGGATGCAATGGCCACTGCTGCTCGTTCCAGGCTGGCCTGGGGTTGGCCCGGGGCAAGCGGGGGCAGGGCCCGTTGGAGGGCAGACTGTACTCCCCACATGGCAGCGGCAGCTGTGAGCACTCCCGATGGCCACTGCCACTTGCCCAGAGCTGGCCCAGGGCTCTGGCAAGCCGCCATTGGCTGCTGCCACTTCAAGGGTCCGAGGCTCAGGCAATGAGGGCTGGGCGAGGCACAGGTAGTCTCCTGGCCAGCAGTGGCAGCAGCAGAGGCATGATAGGGGTGTCACCTTCCCCTGATGCAGGGTTGCCTCCCGCAGAGGGAGGCCAGCCAGAGGCAGCAGCAGCAAGGGGGTGGTTGCCTGCTGCAGAGGGAGGCCAGACTGTAGATTAAGCCATCAATAGGACATCCCCTGAGGGCTCCCAGACTGTGAGAAGGGGCAGGCCACCTGAGGGGACACCCCTACCCCACCAGTGCACAAATTCTGTACACCAGGCCTCTAGTATACTAAAAAGACCAAAGGAATCACCCAAGAGCAAGCGTGGGTGCTCTGTAGAAGAAACGTGACCTGGGGAAGGCTAGTCATAGTTTTTCTTTACAAGCCTTTCTAGATTTATTTGACCTCTTAAAACATGAAGATACATCCTTGGTTTAAAATAAAATTAATTTTTTATTTTAAAATTCGTATGAATCCAAACGACGAGTATTAAGGATGAGTATGCAGTCAATGTATTTTACCAAATTAACAACAAGCATCAAGATGACTAACTCCACACGATGCCCAGACATGCCTGGAACACGTCTGGCTTGTATTTAATGGTATTCGAGGAATTTCAGCATGCTTGGAAAATAACAGCCTACTAGGGATGTCACTTAAAAAATGACTCTTATTTGCCCTAACCGGTTTGGCTTAGTGAATGGAACATTGGTCTGAGGACTGAAGGGTCCCAGGTTCGATTCTGGTCAAGGGCATGTACCTTGGTTGCGGGCACATCCCCAGTAGGGGGTGTGCAGGAGGCAGCTGATCGATGTTTCTCTCTCATCGATGTTTTTAACTCTCTATCCCTCTCCCTTCCTCTCTGTAAAAAAAATCAATAAAAATGTTTAAAAAAGTCTGTGATTTGAGAAAGAAATCTTGCTTAGCCCAAAATAACCTGTATAATCAATTCTTATTTTTTCTTTAAATATATTTTATTAATTTTTTTTACAGAGAGGAAAGGAGAAGCGATAGAGAGTTAGAAACATCGATGAGAGAGAAACATCGATCAGCTGCCTCCTGCACACCCCCTCTATTGGGGATGTGCCCGCAACCAAGGTACATGCCCTTGACCGGAATCGAACCTGGGACCTTCCAGTCCACAGGCTGGCGCTCTATCCACTGAGCCAAACCGGTCAGGGCTATAATCAATTTAAAAAAAAATTTTTTTTACAGAGAATAAGAGAGAGAGAAACATTGATGAGAGAGAAACATCAATTAGCTGCTTCCTGCACACCTCCTACTGAGGATGTGCCCGCAACCAAGGTACACTCCCTTGACTGGGATCTTTCAGTCCACATGTTGGCCAATGCTCTATCCACTCACTGTGCCAAACCAGCTAGAGCATATAATCAATTTTTAAAGTGTCATACACATGAGTTTCTCTTTTTGGTTTTTAATGTGTGGTGCTTCTAAGGGAAAAGGCATATTTTCTGCTGGGTCAAAAACTTTTATAACATGAATCTTGGGACTTTTTGCAGCCATGACATAGCAACTGAGAACTCAGCTGTGTGCTGATTCTTCCAGGAGCTTGGTTGTTTCTTAACAGAAAAGGAAAATGCCTTTCTATGTATGATCACTAGCCCTGTGGGAGGAATGTGTACTGAAGGGGTGATACCAGTATAAACACCACTCGGTAGTTCAAAAAGTGTGTTTTCTGCTCAAGCCCTTTTGGTAAATGAATGTTTCAGCTGGGAAGCATTAATGGAGAATTTACCTGATCCATTTGTGACTAAAGGTCACAAATCATCCTGGCAGACAGTGTGATCACCTGAAACCCTGTTCCAAACAGTGTTTTAGACAGGACTAACTAAAGGGCATGAAGTCCTTCACAACAGGATCTCAGCAAGCCCTCCACCCTTTCAGAGGTTGGCAGTATACCAAATTCTCAAGCTCTTGCCCATATATGCCAATCTATAGCTGTCACACATCCCTTTTGCATTAGCTGATCTTTCTGCCCAGAACACCCCATCCTGCCAACTTCACATAGAAAATCTCTTATTCATTCTCTAAACCCCAGTTCAATAACTACATTCTTTTTGAAGACTTTCCAACATATTACCGCCTTCTCCTTCCCTTACCCAAATATTGGACCTATCTCCATTACTGTACTTACAGCACTGTAATCTAATTATTCTTTTACCAGTAAATCCCCTATACTAGACCATAAACTGCTTTAGTGAAAAAAAGTCTATATATCCTCTTTATCTTTGCATCCTCAGACTCCTTAACAATATCTGGCACACGGCAATTCCCAATAAATGTTTCTTGAACTGTTGAAGTTATGAGGCTGAAGAATCCCCAAACAGCAAAACCAAAGGAAAAACATATGTATATGTATACATATACATATATACACACACATATATATCCTATATAATAAAAGGGTAATATGCAAATTGATCCTAACAGCAGAGCAACTGGGAATGACTGGTCACTATGATACACACTGACCACCAGAGGGCAGACGCTCAATGCAGGAGCTGCCCCCTGGTGGTCAGTGGGCTGCCACAGGGGGAGCTCTGCTCAGCCACAAGCCAGGCTGACAGCTGCCAGTTCAGCGGTGGTGGTGGGAGCCTCTCCTCCCTCCTCAGCAGCAATAAGGATGTCCTACTGCAGCTTAGGCCTGCTCCCTGTTGGCAAACGGACATCCCCCGAGGGATTCCGGGCTGCCAGAGGGATGTGTGACAGTCAGCTTAGGCCTGATTGCCTGGGGCGCAGTGCTAAGCCAGCAGGTGGACATTCCCCAAGGGGTTCCAGACTGTGAAAGGGCACAGGCCGAGCTGAGAGACACCCCCAAGTGCACAAATTTTTGTGCACCGGGCCTCTAGTATTCTAGTATATGTATGTATGTATGTGTATATGTGAATATATATATATATATATATACACACACACATATATATGTATATGCCTAATGGGTAACTATGAAGTGCACTGACCATCAGAGAGAAGGAAGAAGGACTCAGAGAGATTAATCAGAGGATCTTATATGCACACTTAGAGGCCTGGGTGGTGGGGTCCCTGTGCCTTGCCTGCAGGGATGGGGGGAAACTGGCAGTCCAACATCTCCCAGGGGTCCCAGATTGTGAGAGTTCGCAGGCCAGGTGGAAGGACCCCATTAGTGCACAAATTTGCACTGAGCCTCTAGCACTTAATGATTCAAGAAGAAATTCTCCCATCAAGCAGCTGGGATGTCAGTTTGGCCCACTGGATAAGGAGTGGAGGTGCTTTGGAATATGGCCCCAATGATCCTAGGAGTGCTCTCCTTACGCTCCCTGCACATGTATGGAGGTGATGTTAACTTGATTACAGAAGATGCATGGCACATAATTGAACTAATGGTAGTTACAGGGAAGTCCAATCCTCATTATAAATTAACTGGCTTTCAAACGTTGTTCCTCAAGGCTTTGAAACACCTTCTCAACTACTTTAAACACTGCTTCCAAGCATCCTAAAATTAAACATACTTAATGAGTTTAGCTTGCAGGTATTGACCAGATCAAAATGGTCAAATATAAATTGGAACACTAGGTTTCCTCCCATGTTCCATCATTCCAGGTTTGCTTCCATAGGGAAACATCAATCAACTGCCTCAGACAAAATCCTGACTATAACACCCTACTTGCCAATAAAGTGAGGATCCTGAAGCAGATACCAAACACTGGTAAAGTCATTGCCTGAGGGCTCAAGAGAGCCATTAAACGGAGGACTCATAACAAAACCCATATTGAAGAGCTAGTCATCCGTTCCTGAAGATGCTTCATCTGACCAGAAGCGTTGCTTAATATATAGCACATAATATGTATTTCCTTTCGTTTTACGTGGTATCCAAACTCCATGCAAAATCTGACCCTCCCATTTTCTAAGTCGGGTAGGAGAGGATATTTGGCAACTGGCTCTGAGTACACAACCACTTTCCCCAAAAAATGTCCTCGGTATCCGCTAGTATCAGATACAGCTTCAGGTTCCCAACACAAAGCTGTCGCACGTCAGTGACTCAAGAATGTGTTTATCTTCAGTCGGGAGCAATCTACAAAGGCTTCCTGTGCGAAAGCATTAGCGCACAGCCTCCAAGAGTGTGGGACGGCTGCTGGGCCTACGGGCCACCGGGAGGGAGGAAGGACACCCCGGCTAGGGCAGGGGCAGAGCTGCTCCCGACCCGCACCGGCCAGGCATGTTGCCCTCCGGCCCCCGAGTCCCCAAGCCACGCGATCCCAGTGGATTTGGAAGTGCCCCCCAGGTCTCACCTCGCGACCCGGACCCCAGGGGGAAGGGGGAGGGGAGCCCGCGGCCCTGCCCTCCCCCTGGGGCATAGGCCACAGCCCCAGGCGCTCGAAGGCCACGTCCCCCGGGACCCATGCGGACGCTGAGGTCTGCGCACAGACCCTCCGGCCCACGTGGCGTGCGGCAGCCAATCGTGGCGAGGCCCCCGACCATCGAGACGACGGTGGCCCAGGGCTGGAGCGGCCCGCTCGTCCGCTTGCCATTCTCCACTCGGGCCCCGCTCCAGCGCTTCCAGCTCGGTGCTGCCGCCATCTTCCTGGAGGAGAGGGCCAGAGGCAAAGGCGCCCGTCCCTGCGGTCGCTACGCACTCTTACCGCCACCTGCCCTTCCCGAACGCCTCTGTTCTCAGCAGTCATTTAGCTCCTTCTAAAGAGACTTCCTTACCCCCACTCTAGTTACCCACAGGCGAAGAATCACATTATCTGTTTCAGTCTTACCAGCGTAAGGAGATCAGGCTCACAAGCTGGGAACTGTGGCGAAACAGGGGCAAGCCGCCATCTTGGTAAAGGAGAAGAGGCTACGCTTGACCTCGCCCCCACCCCCAGCGTCTATATGGCCAACCGCCGTGGGAGGGGCACGGCGCCTGCGCAGAGGCGGAAAACGCGGACGAGCCCACGCCTGCGCACTCAGAAACCGGCGCATGGGGGAGGAGAGGCAAGACAGGTTGCGCAGAGGAGAGGAATGCGTTGGCAAAGGGGCTGGTCGACGTGATGACGCAATCCGCTTGCCCGCGGGGCGGGGCGCGAGCAGACGGCAGGCGCTGGGTGGATACGCGGCGCGGTCGGTCGGCTCTTCTTCGGCTCCTCCACGGTGAGTGTCTCGCCGTGGGTCCCCGCCGCTGCTGCCGTTATGCGAGCTGTGCGGCTGGCACAGGAGGGATAAGGGGTCCGCTCTGGATGGCGATTAGCCGTCCCGGGGGGCGCACTGGCGGTGGTGAGCGATGTGGGGGAGGGGCTGTCAGCCTGCGGTCTTTGGTCCTCCCCGCCCTCCCAGGTTCTCTATCCTCCCCCGTCCTTTCCCGGGCCCTCCTCTAGCCTCCCCCAGCCTTCCGGGCCCTCCCTGGACCCCGCCCCACGGGAGCCCTGGCTCAGGCGGAAACGTTGGGGTGTGTCCGGGAGAACCCAAGTGACCCCTTGTTCACTGTGTGTGAAAATTCCGTGCAACTGTTTTCAGCAGTTGGCATTCGTGGTCCAGGAGGGAGAGTACTTTCGTCGTGCGGCCATCCTTTTGTCGCTTCGACATGGGCCATTTCCTCCCGCTAGCCCCTGGCAGAAGGGAAGCCTCCATCCAGAAGGCCTTGCCTCCTTGGCTGTCTGTCTGGCTGCAGGGGAGAGACCCCACCATTCCCCTGAAGGCCTGAGGTGAGGAGGCCGATCTGCGGCTACCCTTGCTTTCTGTAAAGCCCCAGCTCTCACGTGGTCCACAGGACCCACAAGACCTGGCCACCGTTTACTTTGCCGCCTAATTTTTTACCGGTACCACGCTTACCTTGTCTGCCCTCCCCCATGGACACGTGACCCAACCACACTGAACTCAAACTGCTGTGGCCTCTCTTCTGGCTTTGGCCCAAACCCTTTCTTTTGTCTAGAACCCAGCTACCTCCCCTTCTTTTCGGCCTTTTGCTGGCCTAGTCCCAGCTCTGCTATTCAGGACTTGGTCCAGATTAGATTTCCTACGGCTGGCATAGATGTTGGCCTGATGTTAGCCTTTGTCCTGCTGTATGGTATTTGTCCTGTGAGGGGCAGGGAATGTGTAAACTTAATCATTTCACCCATTGCCTAGCACAGTGACCCTCATAGTAAGTTCCCAAATATTTATTGAACGACTCACTGTTATAATACCTCAAAATAAGTATGTTCCAAAACAGACTGACTGTCATGAGGAGAGATACATACTGGCGTAAGGGGTCAGAAAGCTGCTTCCTGGTGTTTGCAGTTGGAGGTTCACGATTTCCATTTTTGGTAGTTCCGACACAGGCTTTCTTTGCACCACCCAACTTCCTAACTCACTGTGAGCTCCCTGTCGAATCTTGGCAATGATCTCGGCTAGAAAGGATATCCTGATTCTTTCCACTGTCCATCTTGATCTCTCACCCAGCACAGCAGCAGCCCAGTGTAAAGAACAAAGGCTTTTCCATGAGGTCAGGTTAGCAGGGAAATGGGAAGGAAAAGTGGAACCTCTATCAATCATAACTGTGATTCAGGTCCTTTTTTATATCCAACACTAAAGACAAACTGCTAAAAAAAGAACAGTTTTTCTTTTTCCAGAGAGAAGATACCAAAACTCATTTGGCAGCAGAATTGGGTTGAATCCATATATATAGTCTATATTTATCTCACTTTTTGCTAATTGTCATACATATCACTACATAAAATACATTTGGGTGTGAGGTGCTGCCCAAGATACCATTGAGGGTGCTATGGGATATACTGTACATGTACCTTATTCAGATCCAAATAATCTGAATGCCAGAACATTCCAAGGGCTCTAGATAAGGGATTATGAACCTTCTAGGTCCTACACTTCGGGATCATTTTGTGGACTCGGGATAATGTATATAAAATACAAGAGTAACATGCCGATAAATGGTAGTCCATCTATTAATATAAATGCCACCATCAGAATATGTTTATATTGCCAAAAATCTAGTTTTATCCATCATTCTTCATCTTTTTGTTTTGGAAAATGTGAGTATTGGCTTAGGAAGTAGCTTTGTGGAAGAAGAAAGCCATGGGTCAAGGAGAAAAAAATTTTAAACAAGATCTAGCATCTAGAATGCTAGAATGAACACAACCTGAAAGAATAAAATTTTCATTTGACCACATTCCTGAGATTTAGGGGATCCAATGGGTCTGCCCCAAAGATTAAATTAATCACAGTGCTTGGCATTCTGTGTTGCAAGGTCAAGACTTTCTCACTGAAAACCAGGTGCATAAAGAAAAGCAATTTGTGCTCAGCTGATGTGAGTCAGCAGTTGAGCCTGGAACCATGAACCAAGAGGTCAATGGGTCAATTCCTGGTTAGAGCACGTGCCAGGGTTTTGGGCTCGATCGCCAGTAGGGGCTATAGATGTTGAGGCAGCTGATTGATGATATTTCTCATCAATGTTTCTTTCTCTCTCCCTGCCTTTCTCTACAAATTAAAAAGAATACATTGTTAAAACAATTGAAATTTTAAAAAATATGTAACTGCTGTGAAAAAAATTTAAGCAGTTTTGAAAAGAGATTTTTATACTAGCTGTTTATAAATTATGCTCTGTTAAAACTAGGAAGGTGGAACCCTGGGCAGGTGGTTAGAGCATTGTCTGGATACGACCAGGTTTCAGAGCACATACAAGAAACAACCAATGAACGCATAAATAAGTGGAACAACAAATCAATGTCCCTCTTTTTCTCTCCCTCTAAAATCAATAAATTTAAATAAGATGGCCCTGGCCAGTGTAGGTCAGTTAGTAGGGTACCATTCTGTGCACCAAAAGATTTCCAGTTTGATTTCTAGTCAGGGCACATGGCCTGGGTTGCAGGCTGGATCCTCAGTAGGGGGTGTGCAGGAGGCAGCTGATAGATATTTCACTCTCACATAGATGTTTCTCTCTCTCCCTCTTCCCTCTCCCCTCCGCACCGCCCCCCCCCCCCCCCAGAAAAAAGAAGAAAGAAATGATGAACAAAGTATCGCAGTAGAAGGTTAAATAAAATCTAGAAGCTGGTTCTTTGAAACATTCCTTAGAAATCCTATTTTAACCTTGGTTAACCAAGCCATACACTAGAGTGCAGGGGCCTCATTTCTTCAGAGGTGTTTGGAAACATTTCCATTTGGAAAGGAAATTTAAAAGTCTGCAGTATTCATGAAAAGATGTGGGGGGCAGAAAATTAAAAGAATCTTTCTAATAAAGTTTCTCAGCTTCAGAGAGAATAAAATTTGACTGCATTCAGATCTCTCGACTTTGTTAGCAAAGGTTAGCCAACAGATCCCACACATTTCCCAAGGTTCAAGGCTTCTAAAATTTGCTTGAAAATTCCTAAAACTAAAATTCCAGATAACTCTAAAACTGTCACATTTCTCAAACACTCAGGGGCCTTCAGTCCTTTTTCCTTTGCTTGTAAATGTAGTTAATATTGCTCTGTATGCCCCAGTGCCAAAATCTAATTCTCAGGTGCTCTAGGAATCTCTGACAGCCAGGTAGCACAGTACTCTCCAAGCATCCCTTTCTTTCTTTCTTTTTTTTTAATCCTCACCTGAGAACGTGGTTAGAGAGGGAGAGAGAGAGAAACATCAATCTGTTGCCTTCCGTGCATGTACCCTGACCAGGAATTGAACCGGCAGCGTTTCAGTGCACAGGCCAGTGCTCAACCAGCTGAGCCAGGCACCCCTTTCTTGTTGAAAAAGTTCAAAGAGAGGAGAAGACCCAGTTCCAGAGATCATGGAAACTTGTCTTCTCCTGGTGTGACCTGTGATTGTAGTACCTAACACATACTTATTATTAAAGAAAGTCTGAATATTCTTGAAAATATGGAATGATGTGTGTGTGTGTGTGTGTGTGTGTGTGTGTGTGTGTGTAGAAATATATGGTTGCTTTTGTGAGCTAATTCATATCTAATTTGTCTTTATAGTGAGACTAGGGGCCAGGTACACGAAATTCGTGCACTAGGGGAGGGGATTCCTCAGCTCAGCCTGCCCCCTCTCACATATTTGGAGCCCTCAGAGAGTGTCCTACTGACGGCTTAGGCCCGCTCCCTGCGCCCCTTGGAGAGCGGGCCTAAGCCACAGTCTGGCCTCCCTTTGTGGAAGGGAGCCACTGGCCCCATCACCCCGCTGCTGCAGCCACTGCCAGTCTCCTCACCCACCAAGGTGTTTTCATCAACACGGACTCTAGTCCCTTCACCATGAAAAAATTACAACTTTCTTTAGGCATTTTCAAGATGTGTCTTTCATAGGATATGACCTTTCTTTCTTTCTTTCTTTCTTTCTTTCTTTCTTTCTTTCTTTCTTTCTTTCTGTTCTTTCTGTTCTTTCTGTTCTTTCTTTCTTTCTCCTCACCTGAGGATATGTTTCCATTGATTTTTAGAGAATGTGGAAGAGAAGGGAAAAAACAGAGAGAAACATCAAAGTCAGAGGAACACTTTGATTGGTTGCCTCCTGCATATGCCCTGACCTGGGCCTCGGCCAGGGAGGAGCCTGCAACCTAGGTATATGCCCTTGGTCAGAATTGAACCCAGACCCTGCAGTCAGCAGGCTGAAGCATTATGCACTGAGCCAAACCGGCTAGCGTAAGATATGACTTTTCTTAGCCCTCCAGCAGTGGACCTTCATTTTTTTTCTCTAGGAGTTTGGTGGGAAAACACTAGATCGCCTTTTTGGATTCTTATTACTCAAGTTACTAAGAATATTACCAATAGCATACAAGGAGCTTAGCCAATGAGTGATAAGAAAAGATGTTTCCTCTGTAGTTCACTCTGATCACCGCCTCCACCCCTGCCCAGGCCTGTAACCTCTGGCCGAGGATGCAGGCCTGGGCAGGAGACCCCCAGGCCTCTGCCATTGCCGGCTCCACCCTTGAACCTCTGGCCAAGGCTACAGGCCTGGGCAGGGGACTCCCAGGCCCCTCCGATCACCGGCTCTGTCCCCACCCAGGCCCTGAGATGGAGAGCTCCACCCCTGCCCCACTGCAGCCTCTGGCCAAGGCTGCAGGCCTGGGCAGGGGAGCCCCCAGATCCCTGCTTTGCCAGCTCCACCTGCGATTGCAGGCTCTTCCCCTGCCCTCTCTGATCACCAGCTCCTCCCTTGCTCATGCCTGAGGTCTCTGGCGAAGGCCTCTGGCCTGGGCAGGGGATCCCAAGCCCCCTCTGATCACCTGTTCCGCCCCTCGGGCCACCCTCCTCCCCTGCCTGACCACTTCAGTGGCGGGGCTGAGCCGGACTGGGCGCCGCCATCTTGTGGCTATAGGGGCAGCCATCTTTGTGACAGAGTCATGCCTAATTTGCATAGTACTCTTTTATTAGGATAATTTTATCATTTCTGGGGAAGTATTTGATGTAATTGAGAAGCTGAGTGAACAAGCTATTGATGCCTTATGTGTGTTTTTCACGTCGATTCATGCTAAGTTAAATATATGTATGCATTAATATATGCCTGTGTGTTTTTACAGATTGACAGAACTTCCCTGAAGATGTCTAAGGTAAGAACTTATACTTCCTGTATCTACAGTATGAGTAGAAATGGCTTTATGTTCTCAAACTGTTTACAGTCAAATTTTATGATTTGTTATTTTTTTTATTTAAGAATGTTTTTATTGATTTCAGAGAGAATGGGAGAGGGAGAGAGAGAGAAACATCAGTGATTAGAGAGAATCATTAATTAGCTGCCTCCTGCACACTCCCTACTATAGATTGAGCCCGCAGCTTGGGAACCTCCTGGTTCATGGGTTCATACTCAACCACACCAGCCAGGCATTATGTTTAATGTTGCTGATCTAACTATGGTATAGCTGATTCATTATTTTTAATATAGCTGGTCTATTTGATTCATTAAGATAATGTTCTAATTTTATTGTCCTAAAAAGCTTTGAGCTTTTTTTCTTTCAGATTTCCAATTTCTGGTTTCTAAATACATCTAGAACAACCCATTTAGCCTCCATAGGTCATTCCCAGCAGACTAATCACATAATAATTTAAAATTCTAATAATTTATCATGATGAAATTGATGGGGCTCTTCAACTTGATAAATTGGTTTATATTATCTTTTGCAGATTAGCCCTGAAATAAATTAGTTTTAAAAGACGTGGAAGAAAGCAGAATTTGTGGTTTAAATTACAAGATTATATTCTTTCTTTTTGCCTTTCATTTTTGAATCTTTGGGTATTAGTATCTGATGCATAAGCATCATGCTAGTTTTTTTTTATACAAGTACTAGAGGCCCAGTGCATGCACAAGTAGAGTCCCTAGGCCTGGCTGGTGATCAGGGACCCTACCCTGGTCTCCTCCTTCCCTTGCTCCCTCAGCGCCCTGCTGCTGCTGGTCCCCTGCCATGTTCCGTGCTGGCCCCTGAAGGTCAGTGTACGTCTTAGCGAGTGATTGAACTCCCGTTCTCCTGGTCAAACTCCCGAGGGGACACTTTGCTTATTAGCCTCCTATATATATGCATACATATACATATACACACACGAATTCATGCACCTTGAACTGTGGGGCCCATCCTCTGCACCCCAACCTGGCCCCCCCCCAATGTGGCCCCTGGTCCCCTGTCTGCTGGCAGCCCTGCTCCTACTGACAGCGCAGAGTGATTGGGGCCGGTGCCAGCAGCAGGTTCTGGCAGGGCTTTCAGTGGGTGCAAGCGGCAGCTGCTGTCCCAATCACCCCTCAGGAGCAGGGTGGGGGCAGGTGGAGAAGCGCTCAAAGGCAATCGGGGCTGGCAGCCACCCCTCACACCCACTGAGGGCGCCGAGCAATCAGACCTACGCCAGGCGCTGGCAGCAGGTGCGAGTGGGGCTAGCGCCAGCAGTGGGTATGAATGGCAGCTCCAGCACCGGCAGCAGGTACAAGCGCTGGGCAGGACCATGGTGCGTGGAAGCAAAGGATTTTCAGTAACCACCAGAGGCTCGCCCTGATGACAGCGACGGGCGCCCCCGCCTTGGTCTGGCATCTCTGTTCACCTGCTCCACCAATCCGCCATGGCTGATGCCTGCCATGTTCCTGCTGGTCAGTGTACGTCATAGGGACCAGTTCAGTTGTTCCGCAGTTCAGTCTATTTGCATATTAGGGTTTTATATATCTAGATCTGTAGATAGATTAGTGTGGAACACCAGTAAGAATATATAAATTAACCATTAATTCTCTTAACCAGAAATAACCACTGATAGCTTCTTATGAATATTCTTACTCGTGTACTCATGTAAATATACATTTAGAAAGTAAAGTAATTGATGTATCTTGATCTCCCATTTGTAGTGTGCCACTGCCCCGTTCTACAGCTTTATTTACCTTGTCCCATGTCCATCTGTCAGGGAATATTGGCACTTAGCATTGTCACCTATGTCTCTCGTCCTCAGTCTTCTCTGTCTGGGTCTTTGAAGGTAGCTACTCTAAATCCTACCCCCAAGTTGCCTGCCTCACCCTTGGTGAGACTTGTTCCAAAGAGCTAGGAATATAGCAAGGGAGAAGACTTTTTCCTGGGTGCTTTTCACACATGCATCACACTTGATACATTTTTCTTTTATGTGTTGCTTAATTGCTTAACAGAAATGTAATTTTAGGTTAATAAATAGGTACGGAATACTACTGGATTGGTTTTTCTTCTTTTTAATAAATGTTCTTAAATGAATACCATCAACTTTCTGATAGAAGTAACTTTTTAGAAGTGTTATTTATCTACTATATATATTTAACTCATGGGAACTAATGATACTTAGGTTTTCAGTTTCATTATGTCTTACAAGCAATTGATAAGATATTTTCTCTCCCTTTTCTTTTTCTGTAAAATTTTATTTTAGCAACAACCAACTCAGTTTATAAATCCAGAAACTCCTGGCTATGTTGGATTTGCAAATCTTCCTAATCAAGTTCACCGAAAATCAGTGAAAAAAGGTTTTGAGTTCACACTAATGGTGGTCGGTAAGAAATTAGCTTTTATTTTCGAGCTTATTAAATACTAGGGGCCCGGTGCACAAAAATTTGTGCACTCGGGGTGGAGGGAGTCCCTCAGCCCGGCCTGTGCCCTCTGACAGTCTGGGACCCCTCAGTGGATGTCCTATGATGGCCCCAGTCTGCCAGGCGCCTTTTGTGTGTGTGTGGCCACTGGGGACCTGCCCCCACCTGCATCAGAGGCTCGGAGCAGTCCTGTGTGTGTCTACCTGCTGGGGGCCTGCCCCAGGCACACCGTGGAGGCTTGGAGCAGGCACCCCCTCTATGTTGATCTCTCAGACTCTTGCCCTCCCCAGCATGTTGTTCTCTTTTTTGAGCGTGGCCAGGGCTGGGTGCGGTCTGCCTCCCAAGCTTGCCTACTGCCCATCTTCCTCCAGCCACCAGAAAGCAGGGAAAATCCTGCCTTGTGGTCAGGCCAGCCTTTTCCTGCTCCCTGATCCTCGGAAGGGACCTGGGAAGCCACCAAGCAGGCCTCCAACTCTTTCCCACTCACCCGTCCCCTGCTGCCTTCCTTTCCCACTTCCCGGTGCCGCCAAGGGGTCTGGGGAGCTGCCAAGCAGGACCCCGGCCCCTGCAGCCTTGCTTTCCTGCTCCCCGGTGCCCTGCAAAGGGCCTGGGAAGCCCACCAAGCAGTCCGAGACCCCCCCCACCGCCTCTTACCCGCTTCCCGGTGCCCTCCAACCCTGCCGCCTCTTTCCCATCACGGGTCCTGGGTCCTGCGCTGTCCCGCCCTGCAGCCCGCTCTGTGCACTCGGGAGGTCCCTCAGCCCGGCCTGTGCCCTCTCGCAGTCTGGGACCCCTCGGGGGATGTCCACCTGCTGGCGTGCCTGACCAGCCTGGGTGAGGGGCTTTAAGGCTGCCCACAGCTCCCATTGACCCAACGTCCCAGCAAGGCCGGCTGGACGCAGGTTCTGGAGTTTTTTCTCCTATAATTGAT
>PVJC01042198.1:0-15032 GCA_004026665.1 Murina feae
ATCAGGGGGCAGCTCCTGCATTCAGTGTCTGGTCCTAGTGGTCAGTGTTTGTCATAGTGACTGGTCAAACAGTTGTTTGGGTCATTTGGTTATAATGGTCACTTAGGCTTTTATATGTATAGATCACCTACTGTGCATGTGGAACTCTATGTGGAATCAAATAGCTAAAAAATGTTAACAGTTTTCTATGTGTCAAGAAATGAAATAATCCTTTCTTACATCATATCATTAAAACCTAATTGGTAACCTTGTAATATATCATTATTATACTACTTTTATACTTATTTGGCAGGTAAGAGAACACAATTTTAAGAAAAACTTAAGCATTGTCATACATTTAATAAGTTGTGGGGCCAGGAGAAAATCCTAGTTTTGAAAATATATGCTTATAATTATAGATTGTACTTATGTACTTTTCAGGATGTACAAATGATAGCAATACTTCTTTGTATTCATACATTGGTTTTGCTATAAATTTAATCATGAATCTTTTAAATTGGCCTACAGGGATCTTGATGCAGAGGTGTAGAATCAAAACAGAGCTGTCCCAAGATGCTTGCTTAGGAGTTATGCTGAATCACATTGGCTTGGTGATAAGTTCTTATCCATAGTCTTCCCACAAAAGGTCCTTTTGCCACTTTTTATTACCCTAAATTCTATTGCCTATTATATAGGCACTAGAGTCACAGTGCACAAAATCTGTGCACAGGTAGGGTCCCTAGCAGCTGCCAGATGTCGGTCAGGGCCTCCCTTCCCCAGCTGCAGACTGCTGGCAGGAGCCTTTCTTCCTTCTGTGCCACCCCCTGGTGGTCAGTGCATGTCAGAGAGAGTGATTGAACTCCCAGCTGGTCAAACTCCTGAGGGGACACTTTGCATATTAAGATATATATATACATATATATATATATATATATATATATATATATATATATATATATGGTAAAATCAAAACATTCAGAAAGAAGTGTATATATTTGTATATACACTTTTTTCTGAATGTTTTGATTTTACAGTAACTTGTTAATATGAAGGATTTCTGTTATTTTGACAGATTCTGACCTACTGATCCTGGATGTAGGGAAAGAAAAAAAGAAGTGGTCCAAGATTCTGAGGAAAACCCAGACCCATCTAGAAATGTTCAGTGTTCATGGAAAGTGATGATTGCCACAAAACCTCCCATGCTCACAAGAATAATATGGGAACTTTTTCATCAAAATGTATCAAAATATAGGAGACTAGAACTGAAACAGACTATTCAAAGGAAGGAGGAGAGAACATCTGTGCTTTTGTTTTGTATTTTGACATTTAAGCCCTCGTCAAAACTCCAGTCCCTTTGAGCGAGTATGAAGGCACCAAGAGCCTTCCCTTTCACAGCAGCCATCAAGGGGAAACAGAAAGTAGGAACCATCTGCTTGATTTGGAGGGCTATTTCATGACTGACATTGATCAGAATTGCTGGTTCATGATGTTAATAAAAAACAGACTTATTGTTAGTAAATTTTACTGTTGTAAATTCTCTACAGACAATGCACCCCCTGGTTGTTTACATCGTGGTCCTCTTCCCCTAATTCCACCACTGAAAGCCACTGCCTGTTTAACATTAAGTCAAGATTATAACCCAAGATTAATGTCATATCTCAAGATCACTTGAAGAAGGGTATCTACATTTTCTGTAATATACAGGAGAACTCAAGGGAGACACACACAAAACAGCCCAGAATGAGTAACAACATAAAGGTATGGAATTCTGTAATATGCAATATATATATATATATATATATATATATATATATATATATATATATATAATCTGGAAAAGCATTTAGAAGTAATTTTCCATTGTAAAAATTCTAAAGTAACGGTCCTAAGATGCCAGTATTTTTTTTTTTTTTAGTGTCACATTATTATTGAGTCTGCTTCCCTCTGGACAGTGTAATATATGGAAAAGTTATTGGCAAAGGGTAGAAGGCAAGAAACAGTTGCTAGGGAAAAATAAGGTTAATTGCATATTTCTCTTACTGGAATGATTCATAGATTTTAAGGAGAGAGAATATGAATATAGCAACACCTCCCAATTCTATGCACTGTTTTTTATCAAAATTAATGAGTTGTGATCAAGTTAGATAAATGAGTAGCTAGCTAATTAAGAAAAAAAATTTTTCCCTTTCTCCTCCAAGTTGGAAAATACATCTAGGTAAAGTACACTAACCCTATCCAAAAAGCTGTCAGCCAGGATTATCAGGATGGCCTCTCAAGACTTGACCCATTGCTCAGGAGTCCAATGCATGACCTTGATCTCCGTGGTAAAACCATATCTATAAATAATGCATTAGCATTTTCACATGCAAGCTGAGTAGCATTCTTCATATTTGCTCTTCAGTTCATGCTGCTCCTCATGGTGCTGCTCCACTTTTCTGTGTAGTAACCATTAACAGGTAATTACATGCTTTCCTTTAAAATGAGAGCATAGTGCCCATGAATTCCAGTGTAAAGCCTAGGCTGTGACCTGAGAGAGGGAAAAATAACATTCCTGCAGCATCAAGTTAAATGTCTGACAAGTTTGTTTGTATAAAATCAATTTACCATTTTACTATTCTACGTGCAAAATGAATGAGTGCCAATCAGAGGAGAGCCAGTTTTTTACATGTTTTTCTCAGCTGTCTCCCACTTGGTAAGGCATTCGGGGGCTCTGGATTAGCTGACCACGAATATTTTACAGAAACTGAATTTGTCTCCCTGCAAATCCTCAGCAGATTTCCAGATTTACACTTACACAATGAAAGGGGGTCTTCCTTACATCAGGAGCTTTGGGTTTGATTTTATTTTCCTTCCAATCATTCTACTCACTATTAATGAGCAATACATAGTGCTCTAAGCTTGTCTCTGTCCACCTCTAATCAAAATCCAGGTTACTGTTGCATAAAAGCAGAGCCAATCTGTTGGAAGAAGCATTGGGTTTGAGAAAACATAAGCGACGGGAATGGCTGAAATTCTTTCTTTCACCCAAAATACACTTTTTACCTTTTCATTTAAGCTTAGATTTTTAGCCCAACAAATTTCCTTTTATAATTAAACTATACCTAAAAACCAGTAACAATGAAACGGACCAGAGGACCACCCCTATCACCCCCTGCTAAAAATCCCCCCATGAAAACACAATACCTGAATTTTTAACATAGTTTAGACATTTTTTTTTCTTACCAGCCTTAATTGTATATCAGCTTTTCTAAATGAACCTTGCACAAAATGAACGGATTTATTTGCATGTTTTATTCTATATTATTTTGGACAGGAAAAGGTTGCATGTGGGGGTAGGGGAGATGTAAAATGGACTCCTAAACTGGGGTATTACTGCCATCTAGTGTGACGTACTATAACCCAGAGGGGGAAGAAAACGAGTATCTCTGAGACAATCCTATTTAAAATTGCAGAGTTTAGGAGGAGGGAAGAGGACATTGCTTAGAAGAAATATCACCACACTGGTGCATGCGCCATGTAATGAATTCCTTTGCTGAGAAGCCATAGTATGGTCAAACAATCCAAACTGGTCTATTTCTTCCAGCAAAATGGAAAAGCTCTGGTCAATTCTAAAAGCAAGTTCTTTATGAGAAGGCACGTCCCGACTGTAAAGGCTGTTAAACACCAGGAATGATTTATTCAAGAGGGGAATGTCCACATCCTTTGAAAACAGGCCAGATCCTCATATGTCCACAGCTTTCTGTAAGGATGGTCACGTCTGCACAGAGCTGGTCAGACAGCTTTGTTGTCATCTTAGTTTTCCTTTCAAGCTCTCTGATCACATGAAATGAAAATAATATATGTCATTCATGCCCACAAGCCGTGCATAATATATTTGTTGCCGATAGATATATGACATTGGTGAACACTCACTGTATGGGAGTCTAAACATGAGAAATGATACATAAAAACCTGGCCAAGTATTTTTATTTATTGTTGCTTCACATGGCACAAGAGTATACATAAAATGCCAGAAAGATGAAGGGAGAAATGCTGTCCTTCTCTAACCTTCCATAATTCTCCTTACTTTGCAAAGTTTCGTCCAGTTGTGGTACAAATTCTATTAGTTATTTCTTGGGTCTTTGCAGTAGATATCAAATATCATCTCTTCTACCATGTCATGGGACAATTCTTCAATCTTTCATTTCACTAACTATACTCTCTCACCCCTGCTAGCACAGACACACATTCCCTCTCCACTCTGCAGAGGTTTTTGACCTTATAAGTTAAGGACTTTTGTGCCCTGGTATATTAGAAACTTACAACTCTAAAAACTCAAAAGGCAGAAACCTACAGGATTAATAAAAACTCATTTGGAGAATCGCTAATGTCAAATCTAAGCTCGGAGGGATTTGAAGGCATGACGGATGTCAAAGTAACCTAGAAACACAGGGTATTTTTGGTCATTTAAAAATATATGGCTCCAGGTATCTCAAATGATAAAGGCACTGCTGTCCCACACTGGCCCCTGACACACTGAAGGAGGAGATCCATTGCCAGCCATGCTCTTGGTACTTACAAAATATCCAGGGAGACCTGCTGAATTCATAGCCCAACTGGCAAAATCTCCAGCTCTGCAGGCCACCTTTTAAATAGGAAAGTGTAAATGGGATTGTCTATCTAACTGTAGGTTTTTGTGGCCATCTTGGAGAGGACACTTCAGATAAATTATCTGCTAGTGTTCTCTTGGCTGGTGAATCAGAGAAGCAATGCAAGGACAGGAACTACCTGGGAAAGAGACACATAGATATGGGGGCATGAGTTGAATGCATACTTGATAACATGCATAAAAACTGGGAATCAGATTTAACAGGTTCTGAATATTATTTACAGAAATTATATAAAGATTAAGCTCCATTTCACCTGGCAAAAAAAAAAGGAGGAGCAAAAAGAATTGCAAATCTCAGTCACTAAACTAAATGATCTGCCCTTTGTTTAGATTCAACATATATAATTGAATGTAAAGGCAAATCTGTTAATTCCCCATTTTACAGGGATCAGAAATAAATAAAATTTTAACCACAGGATTCAAGTCTACCTGCCTCATCAGAGACCCTTTATTGAGCTACGCTGAAAAAAGTGCTCATTTTCTCTAGTGCCAAAGCGCAGATTCCTTATTTCCTTTCCTCATTTTTTCCTGCTGCTCTGTATTTGTCCATTTGCATCTGACATGAATAATGCTGAAACCTGGAGAAAACACAGCCCTCTGGTAAAACACTCACCCTGCTTTCCTAGGATTAATCACAGACTAAAACCCTAAATAACCTACTGATATATTAACTCCATTAAAATCTAATTCAGTGGCAATAACTTAGAAAGCCAACAAAAGGCTTATGAAGACCAAAGTGAGAAAAGTCTAAAAAAAGGTAAATCAATGCTCTGATGGAAAGTAAATCTGAATTAAAGGAAGGAGTATGAATGAGAGAAAACCAGGCTACAGTCCCAATCCTTGCTACCAGCTGAAATATTCTTGCAAAGTTTACCTTTGCATATATATATATACACACACACATATGTATACACACACATATATATGCAATACTGATGAATTCTTAACTAATGAGAGGCTTTCAGATGTTAAGATGAGCAATGCAAAATTTAGAAAATGTAATATCACAAAAAGATTCATTTTCTGCTTTCAAAGTCCTCTGCCTCAGTGTTTCATTGTGTATATTCATTAGTCTATTCCTTTGAACCCTCTACATGGAGGGCATGCTTCTAGATTGGGGCATGAAGAAATGAAGAAAACAGTCTATGTCCCAGCTCTCATAGAAGATACAGGGATAAAGAGTACATGGGCTGCCCTAACCGGTTTGGCTCAGTGAATGAGTGTCGGCCTGCAGACTGAAGGATCCCAGGTTCGATTCCAGTCAAGGGCATGTACCTTGGTTGCAGGCACATCCCCAGTAGGGGGTATGCAGGAGGCAGCTGATTGATGTTTCTAACTCTCTATCCTTCTCCCTTCTTCTCTGTCAAAAAAATCAATAAAATATATATTTTTAAAAAAGAATACATGGGCTATCATTTAAAAACCAAACAGCCCAGTGATTGAACATTGGACCATGAACCAGAAGGCTACTGGTTCAATTCCAGGTCAGGGCACATGCCTGGGTTGTGCACTCGATACCCAATGGGGTGTATGCAGGAGGCAGCTGATTGATGATGTTTCTCTCTCATCAATGTTTCTATCTCTCTATTCCTCTCTCTCTAAGATACAGAGAGAGAACAGCCATCTGTGATGCAAGATGTGTGGAACTGCTTCTTCCCACACAGCCCTCAGAAGGAAACAACATTGCTGACATCTTGGCTTGGAATTCCAACCTCCAGAACTGTGAGAGTAAATATGTATTACTGAAGCCATCCATTGTGTAGAACTCTGTTACAACAGCTCTAGAAAGCTCATACGGACTCTGGATGAGTATTGTTGATTGGATCTAGTACATAAAATGCAGGCTAGAACAGCAGTGGGAAGAGGAAAGACTTCTCAGGATGCTGGGGAAGGATGAGCAAGGACACAGGTGGGAAGTCATGGTGGGCTTCTGGGTACCAATGTAAGATGCCAGAGGCGCTACCCCGTCACTCCTATATCCCCCAAATTGCCATTCCAGTAGCTTTCATCCTGATTTTATATGAAACAGGAAACCTTCAATCCTAATTGATTTCTACTGTAAATCCCCCCACCCGCCCAGCCCCAAACACTCACAAATTTGGTATTTAAATGAGCTTTGGACACTGATGAAAATAAAGATGAAAAAAGAAATGGGTGAGATAAAAAGATTATTCTGAAAAAAAAATTGTTCCCACACTATATGATATTTGGCTATCTCTCATGTACACCAAGCTTCTAAAAAACGATGGAAAGTTCTGTAATATAAGCAGTATTTTATTTCAGTTAGCTATTGCCTCTGTTTTAACATTTCATTATGAAACAAAAATTAACATAAATATTAAATGTAGCAGAAGAATATTTCATTTTTTTTGGTACTACAAGTTGCGTGTGTGTGTGTGTGTGTGTGTGTGTGTGTGTGTGTGTGTGTGTGTAAGCCTGCATTAATTTCCTTGGGTCTGATTAATTAAGTCTGGGATGTTACCAAATACTATCTTGTAAAGCAGTGTATAAAACTCACAAGTGGTGATTCAGGTTAATGCTGTACCATTTACTAACATGGTGACATTGGGTCAGTTCTTCCTTCTGAGCCTCAGTGACTTCATCTGTACAAATGTGAATTTAAAACACTGGTCCAACTTACATTAAAATCTTATTATGCAATTCAGGTAGTGTTCTGTAATTGAAAGTGTTTGGTAAAAGTAATAATATGATATTGATAACAAGTCACTAGGTCAGTCACTATTCTTTAAAGCATATTAAAAAATGGTGCCTATTTTAATTTTTAAGGAGCATTGCAATTTCAATATTATTTTGTTGATGGTATCGGAACCATTGTTTGTGCTGAGCTCTGTGTTCTTTAAAAAATGCTATGTTGTAAAATATGAAGTATTATCTTGATACATACAGTGCCCGGTGCTACTCAAAAGGAGATCAGTGGCTTTGGGTAAGTACCAGAAAGCTTCATAGTTACCAAAAAACAAAAGCAAAAACTACTCATCAGTGTATTATGAGCTCAAGAATGCCAGTTATCTAATATAATTCAGCTAAAGGCCAGGTAAATAGCAAATTGTGAGACAGGGACTGTAGAGTCTATGACGTTAATCCACAAAAGGCATTAAAATGTGCTCATGAGATCCCTTGACACTTTGCTGGAAGTTCCAGAGAAGGGAAAAAAAAACAGATTACATTGAACAGAGTAATGTTTATCTTGGTCTCTGTCTCATTCTCCATTTCTCTTACCAGTTCACTCATATTCTCCTTTACATGACTGTGCTCTCATTATGTTCATCAGGTTTCAAAACGTCATATATTCTCTTAGACTACTCTATTTTCTAATCTGACAATTTCTATTTGAAAATGTGCTCTTACAAGCACCATGGTAAGAACAATTTAAAATATAGAGTTGAAGGTCAGTGGATGACATATGTATGTATATATGACAAAAGTTTCTATGAAGTTCTCATTGTCCTTGTTGGGTTGTAGATCATATCCTAATACAATGCTTGACGTGAGACATCATCTCTGTCTAGGGATATCAATAGGAAGATTTTTATTTGGTGTTATTGAGGCTGGATCTTACATACCAGAAAGAATTGGGCCTTGCAGAGTGTTAGAGGCTTTTAGGCTGAGAAGATAGCATGCATGATTTATGGAGGCCATATAGCATAAAGTGGTATTGAGAAACGTAGACGCTATTTTTAAGATCATAAATTGGAAAAGAATTGACCGAGGCCAAATTGTGAATGGCCTAAGGGAGTTTGACTTATTTGTTTTAGCCAAAACCATAGGAAAGTACTGATACAAAATGTGCATCTAACATTATATGGGGAGAGGCTAGGCTGACAGTCATGAGGACTCGTACCTGGAGCATGGCAGGAAATATGAGGTACAAGAGAGCTCTAACAGAGAGAATCAAGATGGAATGAATGAATGTGCACATGGAATAAATGCGACAGTGAATGTGAATGGCCACAGAAATTCCACTCCGAACCCACGTGAAGGCGAATCTCAATGAGAAGAGTGTGGAAAGGGCAGAACTAAGCAGCCCAGTTCTTATTTATAAATGTTCTAATGAAATAATTCTTTTCTCTTTCCTGGGATTGGGGGAAGTGTGTGAGTGAGTGGCAGAGACAAGTCAACAGCGTTAGTCTAAATAAACTCTACAACATAGATACGAGGAAGGCGAGCCGTCCCTCCTGTCCGCAACAGCAGAAGAAAATAAAGATGTATTGATGGAACGAGATGTCATACATGAAGGAAGTGAAGAAGCTAGTAATAGGAGTAGGGATTTATCCTGAGAGGACAGCATCCAGTTCTTTGTCTCAGGCAGGAGATGTGCCTGCACTGCTTTGGGAATCTGCTCTCCATTACAAGTGATCAATTTTGCTGTGCTTGAAAGCAACACTTGGACCAAAAGGAAGTTTCCTGTTGATTGTCTATATATGTTTAGATGTCCCTGACCTTGGCCCCCGAGTTCTCAACATCTGATTAAATACTAATCATAGCAGAGAAAAAGAGTTTACCTCTTCCTTAACACACCACCTTTAAACAGCACATATGTTCAGAGAATAGTTGGGGTCAAGGGAGAATTCACTTGCCTAGTTTATCTGTTAAGGTTGGGACTGAGTTGAAATAAGTGAATTACAGGAGTTTTCGTTGGATGGAACCTGAAAAATGCAAATGAACTAACCAACTCATATTACAAATGAGGATAAAAGCCCAAGAGTTTGACTAAAACCTTTTGATTTCTAATTTTAAGACTATTCCCATGCTTTAAGCCATAAGAAGAAGCAAAAATGTTGCTCGCCCCTGCTTTCCTTTCTCTCTCCAAGAAGGTCCCAGAGTGTGATAGAAGCTGGCACATGGTCTGGTGGAAATCACGGCTGTGGAGTTCTGCCAAATGACTTGAGCATTTCATTTCAAAGTCAGCCAAACCCAGAGAAATTCCTCGCCAAGTTTCTCAGGTCTCTGTCCTTTTTCTTGGTGCACTGAGTCACACACTTTCAAAGCTGCTCTGAATACATGGTGAAAGCAGAAAACATTGGCAGGATGGTGTAGCCAATCTATCCCTATATACAGTGCAGTGATAACAGCCTCTGATTCATTTTTCATGCTTAATCCAGCCTTTAGGGTTTTCAGATACAACAATTCCTTTTTGTTCTCAGCAGTTGTGATTACGTGTATGATAGATACCGCATTAAACAACATCACTCATACATTTCCTTTGTCACCTGCACAGATTCTTCAGGCAATCAAGACGTCTTTCGGAGCCCGAGGAAATGCTTCCTCTCTCCAAGGAAATGCATCAAAGACAAAAACCTCCTCCTCCACAAATAATCAACAAAATCCAAATATAAGCAAAACATGAAATGGAAAAGTGAGATGCTGCTACATGCATTAGGCACATGCGTGTTTTCAGAGCACCCACCTCTTGCTGTCTTCTCTTCAGGGCTGCTTTTCAGGGTTGACTAACATTGGGGTGTGACACTGCGGTATGATGTATTGGTCAATGTTCAATTGCCTGGTGGAAAAGCAGAGTTGTTTGTCCCTTCTGCCATCCTCCACCTTCCATCCCTTTCTACTCTATGCTGAATGCAAAATTTTCTTATTATCTTAAGGTATTTGCTGTCGCTTTTTTGTGGTGTTTTGCTTCTAGAATCTGATTGAAAAGTGCTTCTGTTTCTCCCCCGCTCCTGGCACCCAGAAAACTGGCAGCCTTGACGCTTTCTGACATTTCTAAACAACTCGAGCTCTTCTTGCCAACTTCCAGTTGCTCTCTAAACCTTTTTAATCCTGTAGAATGCAAGCTAATCTACAGAGAGAAAGGCGCCAGGCCTGGTCTGGCAGCTGCAGCTAGGAATGTCAGTGTGGGGGAAATGATAAATACACCTGCCACGGAGCAAGGGAGAGACATGGACAGGCTCAGCACCACAATAAGGTTATTTAATGTACAGAGATAGGCAGGACACTCTCCAGTACCCTCGAGTGAAAACTGCATGGAGGTAATTTGTTCAGAAAGAGAAATGACAGCTATTAATAACGTGCACAGTCTGGAAGGTCGCTGTGTTTGGAAAGACATGAGATAAGGAGCAGAAATCCTCCTGCATCCCCTCAGACCCCTCTCAGGTTTACTCAGTTTGATCTGGGGTATAGAAATCACTAGGGCCTTGTGATCTACACCTCCACGCCCTGGGAGGAGAGGAATGGTCACCTCTTACATAGTAGTAACTGGGTGACATCGGGAAAAGATATATTTCTGGTTGTCAACTTCTCTCTGGTCCCAAGTGGTGTACTGAGCAAATCATTGAGTTTAGAGTTGAACTGAAAAATTGTGAATATGTTTCCACCATCTTTTTTTTTTTCTTAAGTCAATCAATCATGTCAGGTATCGGGCTTAAAAAATGTTTCCACAGAATTAGGATATGGACCCATGCCTTTCTGTGTGCCTGTGAGCGCAGGCAGGTGCACACACGCACGCACACACACACACACACACACACACACTGCTACCAATCTTCAGCTCTTCTAGTTAAAGGTAATGTATCTGGAGATAAAGACTGGAAATAAGCTCAGTAAAAATTCACAGGCTAAATCATTGAAAAAAAATCTCAGATAGAGGTCTGCAAGGTTGCCTTTTTTTTTTTTTTTTTTAGATTATAAACTCCTAAAGGGCAGAGACCATATCACTTTACTTAATTTTAAAGCCCAAAACATGGACCCATGTACAGTTTAGGATTCAGAGGTCCTCAAACTTTAAACAGGGAGCCAGATCACTGTCCCTCAGGCCATTGGAGGGTCATACTATAGTTAAAAAAACACACAAAACTATGAACAAATTCTATGCACACTGCACATATCTTACTTTAAGCAGGACAGGCAGCGGTGGCAAAAACACCCGGCATGTGGCCTGCGGGCCATAGTTTGAGGATGCCTGGATAGTTGGGAAATTCTTTAGATGATAATGACATGAGTGACAAGATAGCTTAAAATATTAAATGCAAATGAAATTATGACATAGGCAATTTAATCATTTTTTTTTGAGAGCACAATGAGATTGGTTGATACATAAATGGATAATGATGGACTAAATACTGGGAACTTACCTTTATTGTTTAAAGTATTACATATGTCCCCCTTTTGTTTCCATTGACCCGTTCTCCTCTGCATGCCTCTTTCCTCCCGTCCCCCCACGGACACTATTGTCTGTGCCCATGGGTTATGCATATATGCATATAGATTTTTTGGTTAACAAAATACACTGATGAACAAAATAGATTCAGAGACATAAAAGCATGGAACAGATTTTCAAATGTTCTTTACTTATACAGGGAATATGGGCACAGCTTTATCACACTTACTGAGGTTAAAAATAATGTAGCCTAATGAATAATGTGCACCTATTTTCTTTCAAAATTTGGCCTTCTAAGAAGCCAACTAAAAAAGTAACCTGATTTTCTATAATATTGTTTTCATATAAAAATCACCAGTATGTCCTAAGGTGTAAGAAGTGTAATTGCAAGCTATTCTGAAGCTTACACTATAGCCTTAGAAACAAATTCTACAGAACATTGTGAAATAATGCAAATATTAGCCACAGAAAATTTTTTTATTTAAAAATTATTTTTCTTTGAAATTAAAGTCAATATTTTTCAATGTTAAAGCCACAAACCTCAAAGGAAATATGTGTGCAATATTTTGTATTTCTGTTCTAAGCAGCCAATGGATCCAGCCAGTTAGTTGGCCACTCAGGTCAACATAAAGCAATATCTGAGGCAGAATAGTTCCAATTATTACAAGTTCTAGAACCAGATATTGGTGAGTTTCGATCAATGCTAGATAGACAACAACAGCTATTGAGCTCTTTCTAATGTTCTCCATCTTTGAACTCTTTCCAGAGATAGTGTTTGCTGAGAAAAGCAAATCATACAGATTTCATGCAAAGGGGACAAAAAATCTTGGAAAATATATTTCAAATATATAATATTGTATAAATATATTTAACATTTCCATTATATAAATCTTATAAATGTTAATCATAATAAAAAACTGTGGAAAAGATTCATGGTGCTCCCCAAGTCAAGCTCATTTTGTGAGTTTCAGAAAAAAAAGAGACTGGTCTTAAGAGAATTAAATAAGAAGTATGGTCTTATCATATCATTTTAGTCCCAGTGACCAGCAAGGATGAAGTCCACCTCATAATATATAGTATTCTGCTTTTGAAAGATCAGAGCAGAGGATCTGGGCAAGGTCTATCTCCAAAAGTGAGTATGTGAAATTTTCAAGACATTGTATCCGACTTAAATAAAATATTTGTTAAAGAAATATCATGAAGTCCATCAAACTCAACTTAGAGGTATAGTGCATTTATTAAACAACCAAACTAAGTACCCAGAATACCTAACCGAAGCTTTAAAAACAAATTACACCAAATACTTTAGAATTATCATGCTACCTCATGTACCATTTAATATTTCTATTAAAAATATAATAAATCATTCCTCATGTAAGATATAAAAGTTACATGTCTAGTGAGTCAACAATTAAATGTTGAAATATTATATATTAACCTTACATAAATCTACCTCAGCAGTAATATTTAAAAATTAACTAGAAAAAAAGAATTTCACTTAGGTCTTCTGAATAGCTCAGTGGCCTATGTCTACTAATACAATTTTTTAAAGTCATTAATAAAAATGTTTAATCCAAGTTGATAAAGATGAGACTTTCACTGCAGGAATGATAGCACTCCAGGAACTCAGAACAGATGTTAGTAAATATCAAACATGTGTTTTTGATTTAGGAGTAATAAAATATTCTTAAAAAGAATGTATCAGTCATTATTCCCCCACCTGCTTCTTTAGTTTCATATATCCTGCAGACTCCATGAATTTATATTGTACCTTAATTGAAGAAATTCTCATCAATGAAATCTTCTTTGAAGTAGCAGACAAATAATCATAAGAAAAAGTAGCATTTTAATTGAGTTGATACTTCCTTCGAATGACATATAATTTCAGTATAAACTTACTTATTTCTATTAAAATATAAGAAATCATTCCTTATCTAAGATATAAAAATTAAAGTAGAAGCAATAAAAATCCACATAAGCCCTAACCGGTTTGGCTCAAGGATCCCAGGTTCGATTCCGGTCAAGGGCATGTACCTTGGTTTTGGGCACATCCCCAGTAGGGGTTGTGCAAGAAGCAGCTGATTGATGTTTCTTCTCTCATCGATGTTTCTAGCTCTCTATCCCTCTCCCTTCCTCTCTGTAAAAAATGAATAAAATATATTTTAAAAATCCACATAAACTGTTTGAAATTGACAAACATTTGATCTCACAATGTCTACTACAACAGGCAAGTATGACATTGTTTTGATCAAAGTTTATTTAAATCCATAAAACATGGATCTATAAAACTTGAGATTATATTTGAAATAGTCCATTCAATTTACCCTACATCATAATCATTAAGAAAACATATTATCTTCACAAACATATTATAAAAAGCAATAATAATAATCTGTATGAAATTCATAATCTGATAAGAACAGGAACATAACTATAGTCATTTTCTATTAAAGGCAGAGGTAAATAATTCAGAGAGCATTTTCCATATAATCCAGATAATCTAAACTAATAAAAGCGAAATATTAAGATTAACCGTTTCTCCGAGACAGGGTAAGCCACGCCCACCAGCCAATCAGAGTGGCTGCATGCAAATTAGCCCAGCCAACATGGCGGCCGCCACTCACGGACCTGAGTAAACGTTTAGGCAGCGTCCGTTGCAGCAGGAGTGAGAGGGAAACTGTTTTCGGCCCTTGGCGGGCAGGCTCCAAAACATGTTTCAATAATGTATCAATCATAGAATCCTCGGGAGCTGAAGGGAACAGCAGACCTAGCATGAGTCTAAAACTATAACATTGTTGCAGTATAGACTCTGCGAGGTGAGGCAGAGAGAGGCTTTGTTACATGTGTAGGCCAGCTTAAAGGAACAGTGTATCAATTATAGGAGAAAAACCCCAGAAATCTGCTTCCAGCCAGCCTTGCTGGGACGTTGGGCAATGGGAGCTGTGGGCAGCCTTAAAGCCCCTCACCCAGGCTGGTCAGGCACGCCAGCAGGCGGGCATCCCGTGAGGGGTCCCAGACTGCGAGAGGGCACAGGCCGGGCTGAGGGACCTCCCGAGTGCACAGAGCGGCTGCAGGGCGGGACAGCGCAGGACCCAGGACCCGTGATGGGAAACAGGCGGCAGGGTTGGAGTGCACCGGGAAGCAGGTAAGAGGCGGTAGGGTCGGCGGGCTACTTGGTGGGCTTCCCAGGCCCTTTGCGGGGCACCAGGAAGCGGGTAAGAGGCGGCAGGGTCGGCGGGCTGCTTGGTGGGCTCCCCAGGCCCTTTGCGGGGCACC
>PVJC01042199.1:0-15024 GCA_004026665.1 Murina feae
CGGTTTCTTTCCTGAAGGGTTCAGATGAGAACTTGTCCCTCCCAATGTGTGGATGTTGTAATGTGAGGCATGAGGCAGTCATCTTTTGTCCATAAACAAAGGTACTGCTACTATCTTAAGAATGGCATAGCGGAGAGCTAACAGGTGCCTTGGTAACATCTGGAGCTTCTGAACCAACTCGGAACCACCCTGACTTAGTGTGTAAGGAAAATTTACTGTTTAAGCCACTTAGTGTTAGGTATTTTGTCACTTGTAGCCAAAAGCATCTTAACTGTTAAATGACATACGTGACCTTGCTGTGGAAGAAGAGCCTGCTGGCTGGCTGGGAAAGATCTGTTGTTCATTTTGTTTTTTCTTATTGACAAAACCCTGGCTACATTCCTCATGGCACATGACCACACTGCCCAGCTTCCCTTAATGCTAGGGCTCAGGTGAGATGTAACAGAAATTGATGGGGGTGTCTTCTGGGACTGCTGGCTAAAGAACGCTAATTCAGCCAAGATGCTCTGTCTTGCTCCCTTTCCTCGTTCCTTTTGCTTTCTTGACTAGAATATGGATGTAAAGGTGGTGCTCCAACAGTCAGATTGGATTATGAGTAGACCATAAGGGGAGATGCTATTAGTACACAAAGATGGTGGTGCAGAGAGAAGAAGGAGCTGCAGTCTCTGATTGACCATGGAACCACCATGCTGGCTCTAGACTATCTCTGGGCTTCTCCTTGTTTAAGCCACTATCATTTGGGATTTCTGATGTGTGCAGCCAAACTTCATTCTGAGTGTTGTAGCTGCTGAAGGGCATTGGAAGTGATACTGTTTGGAAGAAATAAGATAAAAGCAGAAGCCTTAATTCTTAGAAGACTAGGGGCCCGGTGCACAAAAATTTGTGCACTCAGGGGTCCCTCAGCCCCACCTGTACCCGCACAACCTGCCACCTGCCACCCACACATCTCGCCCCACCCATCCCACACACATCACCTGCCACCCACTGATCTCGCCCTCCACCCCCACACCATCAACCACCTGGCTGATCTTGCTCCTCACCCTCACACCACCCACCACCACACCACCCGCTGATCCCGCCCGCCCAACCCCACACCATCCACCGCCAACTGATCACGACCCCCACCCCCACACCACCCGCCAACCCACTGATCACTCCCCACCCCCATACCACCCGCCACCATGTCATCTCCCTCCCACCCACCCCCACATCCCGCTCAACCTGCCGCTGGCCTCCAGGGCTACCAGCAACCATCTTGCCTGAGCTAATTTGCATATAGCCATTCTGATTGGCTGGTGGGCATGGCTTACCCCCGTCCCGGAGAAATGGTTAATTTTAATATTATGCTTTTATTAGTTAAGATAGATTTTTGTTTAATTTAAAAATCGCTATTGAGTTATTTTGAAACAGCAAAGAGCTGCTACTCATTGTATTTAATAATCATATGTTATATTTTTTTACATAATTATCCTAAAAATATAATCTTTTGAAGCTAATTGAAAAAGCAAGGCATATAAATCATTATAATCCTTGTTACTGTGTTTCAGCAAATGCCCAGAAAGCAATCCAAAACTGGGTCACCAAATTCACTCAGTCTGTACATGTTTGCTGAGCACATCAAACATGAGAGGCACTGTGTGTGTGTGTGTGTGTGTGAGAGAGAGAATGAGATATAGACCTTACATTCATAGAACAAAATGAATGTTTACCGGTAGAAAAAAAAATACATAAAAAGATAAGGCCAATTTTATGAAAATAAATATAAAACAAAAATAATTGCTTTGTATAGCTATGTATACATAGGCATAACTACGTATGATGCCAGGTGGGTACCCGAAGTACTGTACGACCCCTTTGTAAAGCCTAACCACTAAGTGTACACCTAAAACTAATACAAAGTACTATCAGGTGTAAACTGTAATTGAAAAAAAAATAATTGCCTAAAAATGGAAGAAAATAGGCCAAATGTTAAAAGTTCTTATAGTTTAATTTTCTTTATATTTTTCCATATTTTTTGTAAAGAACATGTGGTTTTCAGACAGAAAAAAGACTTTAATATTGTTTAAAAAATGTAGTTGCTACAGGCGAGGGACTTGGAGCCAGAGCGCTCCACCCACTAATGTCCTGAGAAGCCTTGCCTCTCTGCAGTTCTCTTTCGTAGCTGCTTACCATTCTTCCGTTGATCACAGTGGCTTTAGTAGCAGAGTTTGAACTTATTAAAATGCAGATTCAGTGGAAGGTCAGTAATTCTTAATCGGGAATGTGCATGGGCTTTTAAAAAAATAAAAATTCCTGGTTCCTATGCTTAGCCATTTTGATTCATGAAGTCTGAAATGGAATGCAATGATGTAAATCTTTATTCCCCATGCGATTCGGATGTGCACCCTGGGATGAGAACCATTGCTTTAGATTGTTATCAGTTATTTGAATCTTAGTATTTTGCTATCAGTTATTGGAACCTTAGTATGAATGATCCAGAGAAAACTTTGATAGGGAATGAGGGTGCATAAAAGGGCAGTAGCGCCTACAACTGAAGGGATGTGGGGCAAGTCAGCCTTGGAGAGAAGCACAAAAGCCTGCAACTTCATTCTCCCAGGGACCTGCATGCGGAGATTACAAAGGAACAAAAGCATGATAATATACCTTTTGTGGTATTTCAGCTTTTTAGGACAATGAAAGAGCCAGGCCATGTCTCAGAGATGGAGAATGCGACGAAAAGACAGAGAGAAATAGTTTGGATCTCATGATTAACAATGTGAAATCATCTTGAACGTGTCTCATTTTTGAAGGCTTAAATCAGAACCAAAGGTCATGAGAGGGTCACTGGAGACATATCCAGAGGGTGTGATCTAAGTCTCCAGATAGTATTAAAAAAATTCGGAGATGGTGTTAAACATAGGACACTGCTTGCTTAGGTGATTTAAAGGACCCAGCTGGGACTCATCACAGTTTCAATAGAGAGCCAAATTCTGCTGCAAGGTTTTCATAAGTGACTCACTATGAATGGTGTGTATACATGCCAAGACAGGTCCTAATCTCCATCTCTGTGTGTCACTGACAAAGGAAGATAACTCTAGGAGTGATTGTTCTCTCTCATATCTTGCCAGAACAAAAGGAGATCCATCACCAGCCCTAAATGACCAATTGTTTATGCTGGTAAGTCTTTGAAAGCTCTTAAAGCTCCACGTTACACTGTGCTACAGTAATTTCTTTCTCGGTTCTTAATTAGAGTATCACCATTTGGAAAATGAGCATATTTTTATTGCAACGAGGCTGATAATTAATCTTATAAATTTAAACCAGGAATCAAAGCTCCCCCTTCCCCCCCCCCCCCCCCCCCCCCCCCCCGCCCCGAGTTAGGAGGAAATCCAAGGACTGTAAAATATATTCCATTCATTTTCGCCTGGATGGTGTGATTCTTCTCCTGCTAGGCTCTGCCTGTTACCTTGTCATAATGGGCTGAACTATGCAGATATTCAAGATGAGATATTACATTGCAAATTAGTAATTATACACACCAAGTTCTGATGCTTACAAATGTTTAATGCATGGGGGGGGAAGGCCTTTATTAAGTAGATTTACATTTATCAGCTTCTGGGACTTATCCTCTTGAATTTAATTTGGAAAGATTTATCCAATTGAAGAATTAATTTTTAGAATTTCAAAGTTAAAGGAAATGAAAGAACTTCCTAAACTCAACGTGAAGAAAGTTAGAATTCCTTGCAGGATTGGAGATCGATTCCTTAGTGCCCTGGTAAGCCTACATATTTTCTTTTTCTCATGCCTAGAAATAGAAGAGAATTAATTAAGAAAAAAGCGGCCATTATCAATTCTATCGAGGGAAGTAATTACCATATTAAGTATTCTCAAGGCATAGGACGTTGTAGTATTGCTGATGGGTGAATATTTTATGTTAGCTTCAGTAAAAACAAGTCTTTCTCTTACTGGAAGTGCCAAGTACTTTATAGAATCACAGATGAGTTTTTTGGGGTGTTTTTTTTGTAAGTGTTAAGAAAAAGAACTTTGTGTTATCGACTTCTAGGAAATATTCAAAATGATGATTCTTTGGAAGAACAACATGCAGTTCTTTCAAGGGCGATTAAAACCAGAGAAGAGCAAAGAAAATGTTGCCATTTTAAAATGAATCACTGAGCACGAATACCCAGTTATAGGTTTTATTACTGTAATCGCAAAAGCCAAAGACCAGTGTCATGTCCTATCAGATCTGTGGCCAGCTACCAACCTTTGGGAAGAGACCACCCTCCAAGAAGGCACACCTAAATCAATGACGTCATCTGCAGAGCACAAGGGTACTCTGCAGTCCCCGTCAGCCATCCTGAGCGGTGGCCCGTTATAAATAACCTCACTTAGCCCTCACGCCACTTCTGTCTGCAAAGCAAGCTCTGCTCCACTCGATGGGCCTTCTGAAGAATGACACCCAATTTTGGCTACACATTAGAAAGCACTAACAAGCTTTAAAAAAAATTATTCATAAAAAAGCAACCGCTGAGTATGTCTCTTTTCAAAGTTATGGATAATTTCTAGTTTTCATGATGCCGTCATGTTATGTCATCTTTCTTACCTCCTGAGGGCCCCCCCCAGCCCCCCATTAAATAGGTGATTCCCCGAGTCATGCTAGTCCTGCCTCCTGCTCTGCATGCAGAGTGTAATGCTGGGTTTATTGCTCAATAAGGACCTTGGAGAGATGGATTGTTCAACAACTGCAGTGTGGATTAGTCAGCGGAGGTGTGCAATGCCAAAGGGAAGATAGTGACCCTACTTTGAACCCTCACTGGCAGCTAACCAAGGAATTCAGGTCGCATCCATTCCAATTTCTGCAAGTTATAATGAAACACTTTCTGAAACTCATTAAAAGGAGAAAAACCTTGATTTAACACTGCTGGCATTGCCTCCTGCCTTTGCTTTCTTTTTTCTTCTTCCTTCTTGTGTCCTCACCTCCCTTTCCCTTCCCTTTCTATTTTCCACTGTAAGCATTTATTGGGGGTACTGAGCTAGGAGCTGGGGCGTATGCAAGAGATGTTTTTCCCCCTTCCTCAAAGGAGCTCCCACTTTAGTGAGGTAAACTCTTATTATAATGAGAGCTCTGTGTATTGCACAATTACTTCAATCACATGCATTGTATATATTGTATTTAATCTTCACAGCAATCTTGAGAGGAAGTCATTTGACCATCCCATTTTTACAGAGAGAGAGAGAGAAAGAAAAAAAAAAAAAAAGCTCAGAGTGGTTAATTAATTTGCTAAAGGTCACACAGCTAGTTAATAAATCAGATCTCAGAATCAAACCTGGATTTGTTTGGATCCAAAGCCAACACTTATTCCATAATAATATTCTCTTCTGAGAAAGAAAGATGAGCTCTGTGTTGTGAAATTATTTACTAATGCAATAACAAGGGATCTTTACTCTTCTGAAACTGTGTCTTGTTTTGATTACAATTCAGTCAACACAAAGCACATAGGACATATAAAGCCCAAAAGGCTATGGGTTAGATCAGTGTTTCCTAAAGCCTGATCTACAGACTAGTGCCAGCAGGTAAACTATTTATATATATTAAAGCCTAATATGCAAAGTGTCCCCTCAGGAGTTTGACTGGGAGACCAGGAGTTCGATTGCTCACTATGATGTGTGCTGACCACCAGGGGGCAGCATAGAAAGAAGCAAGGCCCCCGGCCAGCAGCTGGTAGCTAGGGTAGGGACCCTACCCATGCACAAATTTCATGCACTGGGCCTCTAGCTTATTACAGGTCTGTGGTGAGATAAATACAGAAATCAAGAGTAAGCAGACACTTTTCTAGCCAATTGACAGAGTAATCTCCTATATAATAAAGAGGTAATATGCAAATTGACCATCACTCCAACACACAAATGGCCACCCCCATGTGGCCACAATATAGCCTGCAGGGGAAGGTAGTTGGAGGCAACCAGGCCTGCAGGGGAAGGCAGTTAGGGGTGACCAGGCTGGCAGGGGAGGGCAGTTGGGAGCAATCAGGCTGACAGGGGAGGGCAGTTGGGGACAATCAGGCTGACAGGGGCGCAGTTAGTCATCAATCAGGCTGGCAGGGGAATGGTTAGGGGGTGATCAGGCTGGCAGGCAGAAGTTGTTAGGGGCAATCAGGCAGGCAGGCAGGTGAGCGGTTGAGAGCCAGCAGTCCCGGATTGTGAGAGGGATGTCCCAGATTGGAGTGAGTGCAGGCTGGGCTGAGGGACACACACACCCCAGTGCATGAATTTAATGCACCGGGCCTCTAGTAATAAAATATAACAATATATGATAACATATAATAATTTTTAATTTTTTTCTAGAAGTTCCTTTTTATTATATTCTATAGAACTATCAGTCCACATAGACTGGGTATTTAAAAAAACAACAACTGGTCCTTTACATAGTTTTAGAAGCATTGGTTTAGGTCATTCTGAATATAAATATGTAAAACTTAGATCACGGTAGCAGGATATCAATATGACTTTCCATGAATACTACTAGGACACACAGACTAGATCTTTGCTGCTCTGATGAAAGTGCTCACTGCCTACGGGGCCTGTCCCTGTGGGGTCTGGGGGCACGGGCCACCCATGGGAGCATGTGCACCCCAGAGCTGCTCAGCACCTGCCTGGGGCAAGGGGCGTTTTCAGGAGGTGCTTGGTGAACACTGAACGAAACAATCAGTGCCCAGTGGCCCCTGAGACAAACGTCTCTCGTGCGTTTTAATCTATCGTCCTTGGAAATAAAAACGAATGAAGTGTGGACATAGCGGCAACCCTCCCAGGAACTCTGACCATGGGACAAGCGTGGAAGGTGCGATCAAGCGGTGGCATGCACGCACGGGGCCGAGTGGGTGCGGAGCTCTTTCCTCTACCTCGGCGCGTGTTTCAGGACATCACACGAGGCTCTACGACACTCGCAGGGCTCTTCATGGGGGCAGGAGAGGAAGAGAGCGCGGACGATTTATGAACTCAGGAATCAGAAGTGGCTCATTCCGGACTTCTAAGGGAAGCCACGCATTTAAGGACTTGGTTATTACAACTGGTGATAAAACGCGGCTGCTGGCGGAAAATGTCGTTTTATGAAAGCTTTCAGGAGAACTCGTCTCCCCACACGGCGAGTGATAATACGTTTAAGATTTCAATCGCACGTGTCTTTTTCAGAGCTGCGTCCCGGCTTAGAGGGACACCCTCACTGAAGCGGCCGGGGTTGGTTTCCTGCTGGTGACATGCATGAATGCCTCACGGAGGAATCTGGGGCATCATGCCCGGAGACCAGCGGTGAGGGCACAGGACTGCTCTCCCATCTGTGACTGGAGAAGCCAACAGGATGACTCAGAGGCCAGGGGGAAACACGCTCTAGGGATTTATTCCTTCAGCCCCATTGAGGGGAGGAAAAGGAAGGGCTGGCAAAGTCACTGGCAGATTATCATTCTCTTCAGGCAGGCCACCAAGGTGCACTGACCAATTCTGCGAGGTGGGGGAGATGAAGAGAGGGGAAGGCTATATTCCTGCTTTCAAAGCCATTTATCAGACAAGAAAACAGCTCTCAATAATAAAATGGCACCATATCTAAAAAGTCTTGCTGCGCATCCCTATCTGTCTGTTACATGCTGGGGTGTGAAACAAATGCGCCGTCACAGTCATCAGAAAATAGAATGATGCGCAAGAAGTATGTAAACACTAGATACGTATCTATACTAATAAAAGGCCTGTGGCCATGATGCCGTAACGCAGTCACGACCAAATTAGCAGCAGCTCTTGCAGCGGGCAGGGCGTGAGCTACTAGCGGAGGAGAGCTACAAGGGGCGGTGGGCCCAGCGGCCAGCTGAGGCAAGTGGAAGCAAGCTACTCACACATGATTTCATGTGCACTGAGCCTCTAGTACTTAAAACAAACTGACTTGTTTCAAACACTGAACTGAAATCAAGGCTAAAATTTCACATATATGGGTTTGCTTGTCTATTTGATGAATTACACAGACTGACAGCTTTATTAATAGCATATACATCTCTGATTTATGATAAAAATGGAATGTTTATTTTGTAATATAGATAGCAGGATCTCAATATTATTCTAAAATATATATATATACATATATATATATATATATATATATATATATATATATATATTAGTATATATATTAGAGAAAGACAGACAGGGAGATGTTCCCCCTGGAATAGTTACTCTCAAAGATAAATTTGTTGGTGTGATGGGGTTCAGGACATGCTATTCCCAAATATGACACCTTGACATATGAGAATGGCAGAAGGAAGGTCACTCAGACCCCACCCCCTTCTCCCTGATAACAAGAGAGACTTCTCCAAGGTAAAAGGTACTCTCCCCGCACCAGGGAGAAAAAAAGATTTCTTACCACCAGACAGGGAAATTTGGGACTGAGAAATGTACATAAACCACCCTTGTTAAACTAACCTTTATCTTCCCAGCTACTTCTTTAAAAAATATATGTGTATATTTTTAATTGATTTCAGAGAATAAGAGAGACATCAGCAGATGAATGGATTAGAAAACTGTGGTACATCTACACAATGGAATACTATGCTATTGTAAAAAAGAAGGAATTCTTACCATTTGCAGCAGCATGGATGGAACTGGAGAGCATCATCTAAGTGAAATAAGCCAGTCAATGAAAGAAAAGTACCACATGATCTCACTTATTTATGGATAATAAAGACCATTATAAATTGATGAACATAAACAGATACAGAGGCAGAACAGCATTGAACAGACTGTCAACCTACAGCTGGAAGGCTGGGGAGGGTTGCGGGGTTGGGGGAGTTAAGAGATCAACTGAAAGACTTGTATGCATGCATATGAGCATAATCAATGGACACAAGACACTGGGGGGTAGGGGAGGAGGGGGGATGGTCAAGGGAAAAAATGGGGACCTATCTAACATGCGTTGTAATACTTTAAGCAATAACACAAAATTTTTTAAAAAAGAGAGAGAGATAGAAACATCAGTGATGAAAGAGAATCATGGATTGGCTGCCTCTGCAAGCCCAAAACTGGAGACTGAGCCTGCAACCCCCGGGCATGTGCCTCGACCAGGAATCTGAGCCAAGCTGGCCCCACCCCAGCTACTCCTTCACCACTCACTGCCCCTAGCCCAAATCACTTCCTCTTGTCAATTCTTCACAAACTTATTGTTGGTTTTTGTTTTGTTTGTGTTTTGTTTTCGTCTAAAAGGTATAACAGCTTCCTGCTCTGATGACCACTTTGAGTCTTCATTCTCTTGTGAAGGCTCCCATGTACATGTAAATAAATCCATAAAATTTGCAAGCTTTTCTCCTGTTAATTTGTCTTTGCCAGTTTAATTTTCAGACCCAGCCAGGGACTGTAAGAGGATTAAGAAAAACATCCTCCCCTACAGGCGGGATATACTAGGAACCGTTAGCAGGATAAACTAGAATAAGTCGGTTCAGCCTTTATCGGAGGCACCCGGTCAATTCACAAACCAGATGTGAGCTTGGAGTTCCAACTGTTCGATGTAAGACACAGATTGAGGCCCAGAAACACTGAGTTTGAGTATGATCTTAACCGAACGAAGAGTGAATTATTTTCTTTCCTTTCAGAAACTCTCTGAAGTAGAAGTAAATTTTATTTGGGGGTGGGGGGGAATGACCAGGGCATTTGTGGTTAGCTAGTACTTGTTCAAAGTAGGAGAGTGAAATAGGAAAAAGACAATAACGAACAAACAAAGAATATTATGGGTGCAGGTCAGAACTTTTGAGATTCTTCTTATTGTAAAGTCAATAGAGTAATAAAAGTATAATATATGCTATTCAATGTTAACTAGTAAAAAGTAATTTTAGTATTTTACACTTAAGCTTTGCCTTTTCTGAACTGTTTTTCCAACTTAAGGCTAACCACATGAATCAAGAAAATTTGGAGGCAAGCATAACAGCATAATCAAGAAACTTAGGCAGGTATGCTTTGGCTCAAAAAATAAGAACATATTTTTCATCTCTACTTTGGCCAAAACATTCAGATGTTTGTGTTGTCTTTTTTAGATTATAAAATAGATACCAAATCACAGATTAGGAGGAATGTATTCAAACCTTCTCCAGGCCAAAAAAAAAAAAAAAATTAATTAAATTTAAAAATCAATCTTACATTTAAAAACCTGTAAAATATTTAAAAGAAAGGTCATGATTTGCCAAGTTCAATTAAGTAGTAACAGGAAAGAGTGAGGCCTTCAGGACTTCGGAGATATCAAATGACGGGGGAGAGCCTTCCTCCTCTGCTGGCCTCCAGGCATAGCCCATGCTTTAAAAAGGGCTTTTCATTCAACCTGGTCACAGGGAACATCCATCCCCTCTGCCTCCCGGTCCAGCCTTCAACCCTTCCTCAAGTGGAGAACATTATTAAATGTTTAAAGAAAACTGAAGCCACAGAATGGCATTTCCCCCAGCTTGGGATAGCACATTAATCAATGAAGACAATGTGCACAGGCGTGGGAATATTTTAAATGTTTCAAAACCTCAGAGTCCACTTAAAAACTCATATTGACAAGTTACTTTATTCGTAGTAGTGGTCAACATAAAAGTTAGTTATCCCAGAACAAGTGTATAATAACCATGTTGCACCAATGAACACTGGTACATAAAATAACGTAAAAACAATAAATAACATAAAGACAATCAGACATACTGTGTTACTTTGGACAACATTTGACCAATCTCAGAGTAGTTTGTCTCATTGTATGTTTTCAATGTATCTAATATAGGAGATCACATATATTTAGCTTGTATTAAAATATAAACATTTAGATTATTAATGCCATTTAACAAAAATTCAATATTCATAATGCTGGCTTACTTTGAAAATTTATTAAATGTCCTTAATATACCTTGATAACATTGTGGACATTGTAGGGAATCAACATGCCCTTTTATCTCTTACTAGGAGCCTGGTGCACAAAAATTTGTGCACTCAGCGAGGGGGGGTCCCTCAGCATGGCCTGTGCCCTCTTGCAGTCTGGGACCCCTCAGGGGATGTCCACCTGCTGGCGTGCCTGGCCAGCCTGGGTGAGGGGTTGAGGGCCGTTTTCAGGCTGCCCACAGTCCCTTCAGGGTTCGGGTCCCTACTGGGTTGCCTGGGCAGCCTGGGTGAGGAGCTGAGGGCCATTTTCAGGCTGCCCACAGCTCCCATTGACCCAATGTCTCAGCGAGGCTGGCTGGAATCAGGTTTCTGGAGTTTATTTATCTTCCATAATTGAAACTTTAGTTCCTTGAGTGGAGGCCTAGCAGGTAATGAAGTCTCCTATTTGCTTCAGCTCAGTGGCTTCTATAATTGAAACACTGTTGCCATGAGCAGAGACCCAGCCGGCCTAGGCAGGCAGTTGCAATGGAAACCTTCTGTTTGCTCTAGCTCTGTGGCTGCCGGCCTCCATCTTGGCTGGGTTAATTTGCATACAGCCACTCTGATTGGCTGGGGGCATGGCTTGGCTGGTGGGCGTGGCTTAGGTGTCTTGGAGTGATGGTTCATTTGCATATTACTCTTTTATTAGAGTAGATGGATCTAAAAAAAATGTCAAGTTCTCTTATTTTATACATTGTAAAATAGCTCTATCATCTCAGGTCTTTCCATATATGTCCCCTCTTTTCTATAAAGTTTTCACATTTATTTAACCTGAACTCCTACTTTGGGGGAAGGAGGGCATACTACTTCATTTTTGCTTATTAATAGGAAACTGTGCTTTTTTTAAGAGAGAGAGTGGTCATGTGAGCCAGCTAATGCATTAGCAGGTGAACTAGCTTTCCCTGCCAAATGAGTCAGCTCAGATGGGAACATTAATTTATTTGAATGGATAGGAGCTGACAATACCATAAAGAGGTATGAGTATATCTTAATGGAACAGCTACCAAGGAAACAGAGGTTGGGCCTGGTGTGATCTGGCAAGCCTCAGAATGTTTTCTTGTTCACGAGATCTCTGCTTCCTAATCTAGACCGCTCTCTCCTGGATTCCTCTGCTAAAACGCAAAGACTCTTAGAGAAGGGGTGCCTTCAACTATTACCAGGTGTTAGTATTAGATTGAAATTGCTGATATTCAAACCTTTTGAGCTACAGAAGTGGTAGTTTTATTGGATTTAACACCATATCTTATTAGGGATAGCTCATCAGATAGCTTGTTATGGAACCGAGGAGAGAGAGGACAAGAAATCGTTGGGACAGCAAAACGTGGAGTAGGAAGTATTGCCTTGAGTCGGCCATGTTATCAGGGCCTGGTAACACCTCCCTCACTCTGGGCCAGGGATTTTCGACCAGTGTGCTGCACGAATTTTTCAAACATGCAATGCCAGACCATTTAATCAGGGACACTGACTTTTTTCCCCTTAGATTGTCAAATAAAAAAGTGACAGCAGCCAACACAACAACAACTGTCCAGTGTGAACGAATCAATATTATATATTTGTTGTCAGATTGGCAAAAAGTGTATTTTTTAGTGTGATGCAGAATTTTAGTAATTAGTTTATGTGTGCCATGAGATGAAAACGGTTCAAAATCACTACTATAGACATAGTATTTCTGTTATTGCTCCCAAGGTTACATTTCAACTCTTCTGGAGGCCATTTACTGCACTCATGTAAGGCTCAATGCAGATGAAATCCCCCAGACTTTTTCACTTAGGTTAATTCTAAACCATGTTTTCTATGACTTGCCTTTGAAAATTATTTTTTTTAGCATCTATTTAGTCTAGGATTTCATGTTAATCTCTGTAAAAATTCAACCAACCACTGGTTTCTTTAATTATCTTCCCTATTAAGATATTTCACAGTAGCGTAGGCAGGAGTTCCCCGCCCCCCGCCAAATTTCTCAATTTTCACACAACAAAACATGTCCATCTTTTTCTGAAATATATATATATTTGCCTTTCTCAAGTCCATGGTATAGATTTGAGCATCCCCAATATTCTCTTCTTGCTTAAAAGAAACACCTTTATTTTTGTGCTTCAGTTTTAAAATGTGGGTCTTAAGACTACATGGCCCCCAAGTTCTCATACAGCACTATTTTCTATGACTCTACTATCTATAGGAAATCGCACAGATGAGCAACAATTGGAGGATTAGTGAAGCATCGCTTTCCCAAGCATACATGCCTATGGCAAGGATCAGATAAATGCAACTGTGGAGGAGCCAGTGGCAAATTTGTAATAAAACCAGAAATTCTCATCATTTTTGAGTCTTGTTAGTTAACAACCCTTGGAGGCACATACATGGGTAATTGAGGGCAGCATGAAAGTTGGTCTAGAAAGTTGGGGTCTTATTATAAAGCATTTGGTAATCTTCTTCTCTCTTGACCTCAGTTACAAACAGATAAAAGGGGATAAAAGCATTGGAAGCCAGATGAGGGAAGTTACATTCAGAATATACATCTACTATTTTATGTGTTCTCTCTACTTTTCTATCTACATGGTTTCTGCTGGAGCTGCCATGTTTATTCACTCATTGACTCAACAACTATTTATTGAGTGCTATATCTGACACTATTCCAGGCCCTCGAGCTGTAGCAGTGGAAAAAAATACACGAATTTCTCATGGAGCTTACATTCCAATGGAGGAAATAATACATTAAACAAGATAAGTAAATATTTGGTCTGACAGATGACATGTGCTATGGAAAAAAAAAAAAACAAGCAGGAAAGGGATCGAGGAAAGGCAGTGGTTGAGGGATAAAATGAATGAAGCATAATGTTTTGTAGGTGGCCAGGAGTGTCTTCATCTTGAATATTTTCAGAACTGGATCAAAACGGGATGGTTTAAACCAAGACTGTGGAATGAGGAATGGGTGGGGGAGGAGGGGTGGAGGCTGTTAGAATCGAAAGAGAAGAATGAAGAACACAGGAGAGGGTAGCATAAAAGGAGGATGTGGCGGGAGAGAGAACTTTCCAGAGTCTGCATAATATTCCAGTATACTTCTTCTGATAAATCCTTTAAAAAAAAAATACCCTTCTGAGAAAATCCCAAGCTGGTATGAATCCATTTCTGTTACTCCCAAACAAAGAATTCTAACTCATATTAAGTAAGATAACCTATAAATTCAAGGCTTGCCCAGTGTAGATATGGGTTACTTCAGAAAATTACAACCTGGTGCTTCTGATGCCAAGAATACAGAAAAAAATTGTGCAAGAAATAAAACGTGCAAGAAATATCCATTTCTTTTTTTCCCCTTTTAATCAAATTAACTCTGATTCTGCATTGGACTTGTGGAACATTCAAATGGAGGTATTATTTTGTCACCCCTACTCCTGCCCTCCCTTCACTCCCCACACCCCGGAGGAGTCACGACTGCATTAGGGAAGCTTACTGATGTCTAGACACTGGGTGAGGGCTCTCTAATCTCCACGGCATCATTGCTCAAGTCTGCTTTAAACTTTCTTGCGCAGCCCCTGGCTCTCTGCTTCTAAGCCAAGGGGAGAAATCTTTGCTGAAGCTAGAGGGCAGCTCCCTAGTGGGCAGCCATCCCGTCTGAAGTCACGCCACCTTCCTGGAAATTCTTGAAAGTTGGCTCAGGTATCCACTAACCCTGGGACCTGACCATCTTTCACTGTCTCTGTCCTCATTCTGCAAATAATTCCCTTCTCTTCTGGCCTCTACCCCGCTTCCCCCTTGGCTCAGGCATAATGATGTTTTCACTTAGCTTAGCCTTTTATGATAGACCACAAGAGTAAGTGACTCCCTTTTAGGAATTTCAGCTTCTCTCCACCCTGCAAAAATTCCCCAAGGATTTTTTTCAGCCTTTTTTGTGTGTGTGTGTGTGTGGTATGATATGCATAACAAGAAATTGTCCCATTTTAGTGTACGGTTTCGTGGCTTTAAGTACATTTGCATTGTTGTGCGCCCCAAAGGTTTAATGGGAGGTCTGATTGAAACGGGGGATGGTGAAAACAGAGGGAGAAACAAACAGTTTTTAAAATATTACTCTTTCATGTATGTGTGGCACTTCAAATGGAGCCGGGGGAGGAGGAGGAGGAGGAGGAGGAGGAGGAGGAG
>PVJC01042200.1:0-15035 GCA_004026665.1 Murina feae
CTGAGAAATGCAGAACACTAACTATCCCCTAAAAAGCATTCAGTTACTTTCTTGCTTAAGAGGTCTAATTGCTCCCTTCAGAAAATTTGAGGTTTTATCTCCCTTCTTAATTATTCCCAAAGGAAATGTAATGTCTTTCCATTAAGCTGGCTCAGTCAGTAGCATCACCTTGTGTGAGCCTGATAGAGAAATCTTAAATATACATATCTTTGGGAAAAAGACCAGATAGGAATTGAAAAATGTAACTTTTAAAAGTGAAAATAAGTACTCATACTTTATCTTTAGTTAGGATTGATATTTCCTTTATAATAATCTAACTTCATTCACCTTGGGTCATTTCCCCTTGTCATTATAACTAAACTTTATAGAAGTATGTATCAAATTTTCCTTTTGTCCTATTATCATTAAATTTTACCTCTGTACTTTAAAAAATATTTTCAGTAAGACCAAATGGCTGCAGAAATCTCATGAAAAACAAAACTTTGGCACATGAGAGAATTCTTACTAACAGTAAGCAGAAGGATTCTGAGAAAAATCAACTCACAAGAAAACTTTTTTTAGTAGGATGGCAAGGGTTTGGGAAAAGGGAACTTACAGGAAAATGGTTCTGTGTTGCCAGTTATTCATTTACTTAAAAATTTTTTTTTGCTGTTTTTGCAATATCCAAGTAGAATTCCTTGTCCTAAGCCTAATTTCATTTTCCATTTTGTCCTCTAAAGGTCTCAGAATCTTCTGATTATAAATCCCAATAGTTCAGGGGTTAGCCCAGGACGCACTGCCACCCCCTGGTTGTGAGTCTCCTTGGGGTTCCTTAGAGCTAAGGAGATGCGTGCCTGGAGATGAAGAAGAAGGGGAAGGGAAAAGATGTGGGTGTGCTCCTGGGAGGGAGAGCTTGAAGGCATTATCATTTTATGCAACATTCATAAAAGAGCATTTCCTTGTCTACCCTCTAAAATCATTATTAACCCAAGGTACTAAAAATAAATAAATAAATAAATAAATAAATAAATAAATAAATAAATAAATAAATGCAGCAGGCTACAACCTGCCTGACCTACAGAAATAATAACCTCTTTCAGTATATTTCAAATTAAGAGTGACCCATTGGGGGGGGGGGGGGAGTAGGCTGCTGCTAAACCAAGATCTTCTAAGTTGAGATTTCCCAGTATTTTTGCTCAAAGAGAAGCCCTGAGACTGAACAGGTGACAGACTGTAGACTAGAGCACCACATGGCAGTAGGAGGTCATGACCATCACTCTAGGTTGACCAAGCAACCTTTGACACTGGGAACCCCTGCAAATCTCAGAAAGGCCTGTATGGTAGGGGGAGGCTTTCCAGGAAAGGCTTCCACACCCACCATTAGATTCAATTTCCAGCTGGGGTCTGAGGAAAAGTGAATCTGAGAAGGACATACTCAACACTGAAGGGGACACAGCCCTCCAGAGGGTTTCACACACCCTCCATGAAGTTAAACAGATCAGAGTGAGGATGCTTTGGAAAAGCCAATAATCCAGGAACTGGGGTTGAGTTAAGGCACTGTCTATCAGCTTAACCTAGTACTGCGCGGCTAACATAAATGCACATCACAAAGCACGTGGAAACATTCTCCCGTTATACACCGAGGTAGGAGGGGTACTGGACTCATTTAGCTACCTTTGACCTTCACTGTTCTCATGTTGGGCTCAGACAGATGAAAATGGTTCGGTTTGCTGATTTCTGAGTATGTACAGAACTCATTAACAGGTAGTTAGCATCTACTTTCAGTATCAAACATTCTCAGTATCAGACGTGGCATACTGGTATCACCTGGATAAACGAGGGGTCCTCCCGCCAGGCATTACTACATTTTCATGTTTATTTCCTGTTACTCAAAGAAAAGGGAAATGACCCCAAAGCGGGCCCTGGGACACCTGACAGTTGGGGCCCTGTGTTACATCATTCCTCAAGTACTGTTTAAGTTCTAATGCCACTTAAATGTTATCACACATTTGCTCCGCTTTGCAGTTTATAACAAACCTAGCAAACAGGACAAGCCAGTCTGGACTGAATAATATGGAAATAAGCCAGGGAGCTGGGGAGCCAGCTGACAGGCAGGCAAGCCGGAACAATGGTACGAGTTAAACCTCACTACACCTACAGGCAGTCTCTCCATTCACTCTACTCCCCTAGCACTTTATGAATAAAATAGGGAGAATACAAAAACCAAGAAAGAAGTTCTCATCATGCACATTTCCACAAGTACCAACTTACTAAGTCACTAAAGTTCATTAAAAGGGACACAAAAGTCAATGTTTACATTTCATTTAGTTTTTCTTTAATCTGGTATACCTATTGAATAACTCATATTTGGACCTAAAAATATTAATGCATTATAAAGAGGTTATCAGTAATTAGTATCATCTTCCCACATAAACATGCTATCAGCTTAAATGTGGGCTGAGTGCCAGAATTCAAGTTCTACTAGTGTGGTTGTATGACTTGAATAAGCTGTTTCTGTTTCCTGCATGTACTTGTTTGAGAAACAGATTTCATATCTATCATCCTCAGAAATGTTGAAGATGTACTAAACAGTGAAATGGTCAACATTCTGTCAATATTCCTGTAATACAAAAAACTGATACACCAGAGAAGCTCCACAAATACAATATTTAACATTTTATAATAAAAATGGAAAATACTAAAATGGTAATCACAGCTATTCATTAACTCTACTATACTTCATGAATTACATGATTATAATCACCTATAAATTTTTTCTTATATACAGGCTGCTATGAATTAATTGGGGGGAAAAGTTATGAAGAATCTGTTGTAATTAGTTAAGAGTAGATAATGATTGTGTAAATATAATAATCACACATAAAATTATAAGTTAATCAGTGAAGTTGAACAAAAGCTAGCTGAAATTTAATAACTTCAGTCTAGAAATTTAAAAGCATATATATTTATATACACGTGATTGGCATATAAAATATAAGTATATCCTCATTACAATACCTGTTAAAAAATTTAGGGCTTGGTTTAATGTACCAGAGTTCTTTCCTAGGTAAGCATTTAAAAATAAGTTTTTAACATATATGATCAAATTCGTTCTTTCCTGGTTTTGATGCTCCCATTTTTCTGTTGTTGTTTTTTTTAAAAAAAGTCAGTCTTAAGAACTAACTTTAAAGACACAAAGAAAAAAACAAAGCTCCAATGGGGAGGCGGGGGAAGACCCTCTTTTGGCAATCTTATTAAATGCATGCTTAACATCATTTCAAAATCTTTGACAGGAAGAGTGAGAATTGGCATCATCAAGCTGTATCTTTCCATTCCAAAAACCAAGCATGAGACAGGGTTGCAAGCCAGTCTAAACCATGGAAACTACTGCAGGGTGGCAAGCTCCCAAGGCTTCCACAGATTCTAGATTCAAATGCCACCTCATTACATTTCCTGCCATCCCTACCCACCCCTCACTGCAACAGGTAAATGGGGGAGGGGGCGCCAAAGTGAATGGTTTTTTAGAAAGCTCCCTGGTGATTCCGATATTCCCCTGACTTGCCTTGGAAGGAGAACTAGAGAACCAAGTGTATGTACTGCCTCATTTTCTCGCTCTTAAAACCCAATTAACACCAGAATATCGGAGAACCCTGGTTCTAATGGCGACGCCTTTCACTCGCTGTAGGATCTAAAGTCGTGGTTTTCATTCAGACAGGTGTCAATGCAAAGTCAAAAGAATATTTCTGACAGATGCAGAGACGGGCCACAAAACTGGAACCTTGTAAACAGCATTTCTACAGAGTTGAGCCAGGCTGGCATCTTTATGATCTGAGCATCTACTAGGTAGGAGTTGACTCTACAGGCACCCTAGTTTAGCCTGTCTGTCCTGTTCCAGCCATTTGTGTTCACAAGATAGGCTTGCAGAAGAGGTTCCCTAGCTAGGCTCACAGAAAGAGCTTCAGGACTAATTCTGCAAAGACAAAAAACCGGCTGAGTAGGAACTCACACTCATCCAGGAGAGATCACCAAAAGCTGTTTTTGAGACAAGTCTTCTGGTACATATTCTAAAAAACACAGAAAGGTGGTGAAGAGGGAAGGTCCAAGATTTCTGCAGAATTTTAAAAAATGTTGTTGGGAGAGTGAGGAAAATATCCTAAACAGAATCTTTTAAAATGCTTTCCCTCCAAGAAGAAAAAGTAAACATTTTATAGGCTCAAATCTCTACACTCCTCTCAGAAATTCCCACTGTTCGCTGGCAGGCTTCCTCATAGCCTAACTTAGTTGGCAAATATTCAAATGCTATTATTCAAAATGTTAATAAAGCGAACGGGGTGCTCCCATCACATAACCCCACCCTCCTTTTCTTTGTGTGAACTGAACCTGTGCAGGTTAAAACAGGTGTGCCAGGCACTTGCTAAGTGAGATGACTGACTGTTGGCTCAAACACGGTCAATTTTAAATAAGCATTTGCGGAGAATGGCTTTGCTCAGATGTATGATGTCTTCAAAAACGCATGTTGTGATGATCAGGTCACTCCCACTCCCATTTTACTTGACTGGTGTAAAAACATCAGCATCGGTGATTGACATTTTTAAGTACTATATTCAAAGTGCCTAAAAAATTCCAAGCCCCCTTTCAAGTAATCTTTTAAAAATAATTCCCCAGTGAAATATTTTTCAGTCTACAAATGAGCAGTAGAAGCAGTAGTTGTACATAGTGTAGATAATGATAACTGGAATCAAAAGCAGAACTCAAGACATCTAATCACTTAACACAACTATTCAACAATTATCTCTTTAGCACAATGTCAAGTATTCCTTTTGCGAACCACAAAGAAATCACAAAGCAACTAGTTACTCATTTTTGGTACATATTCTAAAAATCTCCACAAAATCAGACTATTTAAAAATTTTCCTTCCTCTCTCCGCCTGCCTCCCCCCAAAAGCATTTACTTGTTTCTTCATCCACACAGACATTCCACACATAGTCCGAATTTTAAAACTCAGGCTCTGCAGCCTCACTTTCAGCGGAACAGAAAGTGCTGGTCCCCAAAAACCGCAACGTCTCCCATTTCCTAAATATCTTCCAGTTCCTAAATTAGCCCCCAGATCACCCGAGGACCTTATGAGGGAAACCAGGATCCAGTATCTCAAGTTTGAAAGCTACAGGGAGGTTGGGAGGAAGGAAGGTGTAAATGGGACTGCATGCTTACCCACGGTGACTCATTCTCATATGCTCAAGATTCAACTGAGCACTGAACCTAAGATCAGGAAAGAATTTTTCCTCGGGGCCAGAAAGGGGTGTGGGATTTCCAAATGTGCACTAAAGTAAGATCTTCTGTGTGGATCAGGTAGCCAATCCCACATAATTAACTTCCTACTACAGGGCAGAAGCAAAAACAGGTGCGGTGCATACCTTCCCAAGAGGTGTTGGTAAATTTCATGTTGCGTGTTTTTATCCACAATTAAAAATAAAAAAGAGAAGGACTGGCGGGAACTTACCATATTGCCATTGCTCTGAGGAGCAGTTAGAATGTTCTATAATGTCAGGTGTTTGAATTTTAGAAATTACACCAACCCACTGAAGAAGGAGGTGGGTATGGTAGATTGGGAATGGCATAGGGTTAGGCGGTAGGCATCCACATCTGCCTGCTGAAAACAGCTGATCCTGAACTCAGGGTATTTCCAAGGCCTCAACTCCCTAGGGCCTCATTTTGCTATTAAGAATAGGAGCAGTAAAAAAAAACTAAATAAAAAAAGAATAGGAACAGTAAAGAAAGTTTTTCTCTTTTCATTCATTTAAAGAAAAACTGGCCTTTATCTTCCTTAAGCCATTTTCTCCACCTTAACTATTTCCATAAAAATCTCAAAAGTTATGAAAATGTATTCTGCTTTGGAAATACATGGTTTAGAAACACAACAGATTCTGTTTGAAAACAGACATGGATGCTTTCAAGGTTAGAACCTTTTTTGAAAGATGAAAGTATTTCAATATCCATGATACAATTTCCCTTAGTAAAAAACATGGGTTTCTCAACATATAACCATTTCTCGAACTTGGAAATAAAACCACACTTGCTAAAAAATTTAGTATGCAGACAACCTATCATAAAAGACTATCTTTTAGTGGTTTAAAAATCATTGAAATAAGTAGTAGGGAGATATTAAACATTTATATGTTCTGAACATTATAAATTATATCTTAAAACACAGGAATAATCAAAGCACCAAAATCTATGCATTTTAAGTGAACCTGTATCTATTTTCTATTCAAATATAAATAAAAATACAATTATTAAAAAGCTAAATATGTGTAGTAACTTTAATGATAAACCTTTATAATTATTAAACATTTCCCGTTATTAACTTATGCAAAGAGCAATAAATCTGCTCACCTATTTTATAATTTTTTTCTGTACGTTAAATCCAAACCAGAGTATGTTAACTTAAAATATTCCCACTGAAAATTTATAAGCTATATTTCTTATGCTGCATTGGATGACTACTTAACGTATGGTTCTCCGTCAAAGCATTTATACTTGTTAGTCAATATAAATATTCACTGGAAACATCTACCACCATATTATATAACATATGGGTTAGAATAAATTGTAGAAAAAATAACTAGAAATATTAAGAGTAAAAGAGGTTTACCAAATGTATGGTTTAAAAAACACATGCAAGCAAGAAAATAAGGTTACCGGAAATGAAGGGAGTTAGCCGTGAGCCTAGCCTTCATTCTTTGTTCAGGATGGAAGTCACAGGAATCTAGTCATTCCTGGTTGCCAGAGCAAATGGCTGCAGCTGGTTCTGGGTCTCCACCACCTTCAGCAATAGCCCTTCTATTATTCACTTCAGGAGCGAAGCGATCTACTAACCAAATGTACTTGGACTGTCAGTGTAATAAGAGGGTGTGGTAGAGACTTCATATAATAACAATAATGAGGGACTTCCGGTCAAGATGACAGAGTAGGGAAAAAACAGATAAAGAGCTTCCCAGACAAGAAAAAGCTAAAAGAGTTCCTCACTACCAACCAGTATTACAAGAAATGTTGCCGAACTTGCGCGGCTCAGTGGTTGAGCACTGACCTATGAACCAGGAGGTCACAGTTTGATTCTCGGTCAGAGTACGTGGCTGAGTTGCGGGCTTGCTCTCCACCCAGTGTGGAGTGTGCAGGAGGCAGCCGATCAATGATTCTCTCTCATCATTGATGTTTCTGTCTCTCTCTCCCTCTTCCTTCCTCTCTGAGATCAATAAAAATACATTTTTTAAAAATAAAAAATGAAAAATGAAATGTTAAAGGAACTTGTTTAAGAAAGGGGAAATATTTTAAAATATGAATAATAAAATGACAACTAACTACATACCCATCAATAATTACTTTAAATATAAATGAATAAAATACTGCAATCAAAATATCTAGGGTAGCTAAATCGATAAGAAAACAAGACTCTTACATATGCTGTCTACAAGAGACCCACTTCGATCAAAAGATACACAGCCTGAAAGTAAAGGAATGGAAAAAGATATTTCATGTAAATGAAAAGCAAACAAAAGGCTGGGGTAGCAATACTTACATCAGACAAAATCAACTTTAAAACAAAGGCTGTAACAAGAGACAAAAAAGGAACTAGCAATTTCACTTCTGGGTATGTATTCAAAGAAACCCAATTGGAAAAGTCATGTACATTCTTACATTCAATGTAGCAAGAAGTGGTGGCAACCTAAGGGTCCATTGATAGAGGAATGGATAAAGAAGAGGTGGTACATATATAAAATGGAGTATTGCTGAGCTATAAAAGAGAATAAAATCTTGCCACTTGCATCAGCATGGATTGACCTAGAGAAAGTAACCTAAGTGAAATAAATGAGACAGAGAAAGACAAATACCATATGATTTCACTTATATGTGGAAACCAAGAAACAAAATAAAGGAACAAACAAAACAGAAACAAACTCATAGATACAGAGAACACTTGGATGGTTCCCTGATGGGAGGAGGAGCTGGGGGAATGGGGAAATTAGGGAAGGGATTAAGATGTGCAAACTGTCAGTTATAAAAACAGTCACAGGGCTATAAAGTACAGCATATGGGGTATAGTCAATAATATTGTAATAACTATGTATAGTGTCAGATGGGTACTAGACTTATTGGGGTGATCACTTTGTAAGTTATATAAATACTAATCACTATGTTGTACACCTGAAACTAATATAATAATGTATACCAACTGTAATTAATAAATAGTTATAAAAATAATATCAATAATGATACTCACCACTTACAAAGGAGATAGGAAGATCCTATAAGAGCTTGTGGGCAGATGGGCGTAGCATAGTATTGAAGAGGCTTAAGTAAAAGAAATGGACAAGAGCGAGAGCATGGATAATTGCAAGTAGGAAGGGAGGAAGGAAAGATTAGCAAACTAGTGATGAAAAGGTCTGCAACGTAATATAGGTTCTTAGCATGGAAAAGGAACACTTTGACACAGAGATGGCGAGGGTAAAGTAAATGTAAAAATGAACACTTTGATGAAGAGACACAGCAGGTTAGTGAATGATTTAATGAAAGCTAATGATAGACATTTTTATAAGAAACAACTCCCCAAATTCCTCTTACTTTAGGCGAGGGGTGTGTCAAGATCTTTCTGCAAGGTAACTGAAAGAAACCATAAAGAATCGCTAAGGAAATAATATGTCAAAAAATATGATAGCTTTCTAGAAACAAAGTTCAGTGGATAGTTGGATATAAAACTCTTTACTTTAGTCACCTGCTGGGATTAAACAACCATTCCTACTCGGTTCCATGTCTTGACCAATTTTCTAAACTAGAGTCTGTTTTGCCTGTCTCTCTTGCTTTCTTTCTCTAAAGTGGATTTTAAAATCAAAGTTTAGGTTAAAAGAAATAAAGAAGTGGTACGTATAAAAAACTAGAGACCCAGTGCACATATTCACAATCCGGGACCCCATGAGGGATGTCGGACTGCCGGTTTCAGCCCGACCCCTGAAGGTCAGGCTGAGGGACCCCACTGGTGCATAATATTGTGCACTGGGCTAGTTTCACCCAATCCCTGCAGGCCAAGCTGAGGAACAAATCCATGCACCAGGCCTCTAGTATGCATATAAGATCTTTGGTTAATCTCTTCCCGCCCTCCCTCCTCCCCCCTCCCCACTTCCCTCTGAGATTCATCAGTCTTTTCCATGTTTCCATGCCTGTGTGTTGAGCGTCTGCCCCCTGGTGGTCAGTGCACATCATAGCTACTGGTCAAACAGTTAAGATGGTCGCTTGGGCTTTTATATGTATAGATGGGATATTACTGAGCCATAAAAGAGAACAAAATCTTGCCATCTGCAACAACACGGATTGACCTAGAAGTAGTTATACTAAGTAAAATAAGTGAGACAGAGAAAGTGGGGGAGTAGAAAGGGGAGGCAGAGAACTTCTTTAGTCAAATACAACTACTCTTACAAATCAAAAACATCTCAACTAACCAAAAATTTGGGCCAACTGGACGTGTAATATAAAGACAATGGGGAAAGAATGTTTGAAATCATACCTAGTCCAGGAAATCTGAACTGTATTTCAATAATATGCATTCAGATCCAATAACCAGAAATCTGGTAAAGAGCTAATCTTTCATTTCTCCTCTTCATTTCTCCTCTTCATTTTTAAGTCAATCATAAGCTTGATCCAGGAACACACACTCTTTAAAATCAATACCTACCTAATACCTTCCTTGATTTAATAAAGCCTGTTGAGTTACTTGCCAATAGTTAGGTACTTTCTCATAGTCTAAACTTTCTAAAAATTCCCTTTCACTTTTGTCTTCCTCTAAATATGTCATTAGGAGTCAGTTTGATCTAAATCACTGCTAGGAAACATTAAGCACATATCTTGTTAATCATTATAGCATATTTCCCTTATCTCACAGAAGAGAGGCTAAATTACTTTCTGAATTTTGGTTCTTATCTCCCTCTTCCACTTTTTGTATGAATCTGCTTTCATTGGATTTTCTTCTCTCTTTTTCCCTTTATGCTCAACTCAGGATTTCTCCAAGTGTAATTTAAGGACCACCTACATCGGAATCAGCAGGGGTGTGGATTAAAAAATGTAATTTCTGGGCTTTTACCAAGACTTACTAAAAATATCAGAAGGTGGGTAAGGCTCATGGACCTTCATTTTACGTATAGATTAGGGACAATAGTCAATAGTATTCTAATAACTTTGTGCAGTGACAGCTGGTTACTAGATGTATTGCCGTGATCACCTCAAAGGGTTATCAATGTTGAATAACCATGTGCACACCAGAAACTCATTTACTATTGCATGTCAAGTATACTTTATTTTTTAAAAAGAGAAGTGAATGAAAAGAACTCGGGGGGGGGGGGGACAGGATCTTCATTTTAGACGTTACCCTGGTGATTGTTATACACACTGAAATTTGAGGACTACTGACCCAAAACCTTGACTCTCCTCCCCAAACCAAAGGACATAGGGTCTCTGCCACGCTGTAAATAAGTACCATCAGAGCATCTGAAAAGAGAACATGGTGGCGGTTCTCTCTTCACTTTCCTTTCAAAACACAGAGAGAAGAAGCAAGAAAGCATAGAGAGCATATCAGGAACTGAATGGGAGACATCAGCATAAATGCAGGCCCGTCAGCCCTGCTCTGTGGCTACTGCCAATTACAGTAGCCAGCCCTGCAGGAGGAGTGAGTACATGTAATTTATAAAAAGTAAACAAACTGGACGGCTTGTGAACAATGAATGGTGATATTCAAGCCAAGAGGTAATAAAAAACATGAAGAAATGACTCAGCATCCCCTCTCCCCACCCAGACAACAATTGGTTGTACTCCAGCTAGAATTAGCAAGTGCCAAAATGAGTATTTGGGTAATGACTTAAATGACAACAGACGGGGTTGAGAGAGATTTTTGTCGATCATCTAAGCCCGTGTGAAAGGGTCACACAGCACTAACCTCTCAGTCACCTTGATTACAGCTTTTCGCAACCTCATTGAAGTCAGCGAAGTCAATGTTCGGTTCCAGTGTTACAACACAATCCAGTACCTGGATTATGGCTTTCAAAGGCAACACAGGGAAACAGACTAAATATAGGTACAGGAACCAAGCGTTATGAAGGATCCCCCTCTAGAAATGTTCTGCAACTTCAGCACCATCGACTCTGCCCTGGTAATTGTTGTGCAGGCAGTCCTGCGCACTGTGGCACGTTTAGTAGCCTCCCTGATCTCTACCCACTAACAACCCGTAGTACCCCTATTTGTGACAACCAAAAATGCCTCCAGACATTGCCAAATGTCTCCAGTAGGGGAAAGAACACCTCCCCACTCCCATTAAAAAACACAGAGTGTGGACACAGACAATGGGGTGCCGAGGGTCTGGGCCTGGTGTTTTGGAGAGGAGAGGCGGGGAGAGGACCGGAAAGAGCTGAAAGTGGTTAATGGGGGGTGGGGGGCTGGGGGAGGAGGACCTATGTAATACTTTCAACAACAAAGATTTAAAAAACACAGAAACATCATAAACAGCTCATAGAACATATTTTTCATATTATGATTTTTGCTCTTAAATATATATATATATATATATATATATATATATATATATATATATATATATATCACCTTTTACCACCCTATTTTCCATTACCAGGAACTAAAATGCAAAAATCTTACTATTGTTTTAGTAAGCTATCCAAACCATTACAGACGTGCCACATTACAAAATAACTGAGTGGGCTCCTCACCCTTCCTGGTCACAATCAATCAGTTGACTCTCCAAAGTATTTATGGCCATTTAACAGGAGGCATAGCGCTAGGGGCCATGAGGCTTATAGAAGCCCACAAAAAAATGTTTTAATATTAATTTCTTTTAAAATCAGAATTAATAATGAATATAGAGAGTCCAAAATTTATGATGGCTTAACGCTGAATTTCTCAACTTTATGATGGTGCAAAAGCCATCCACCTTCAGTAAAAACAGGATTTCAATTTTTTTTTTTCCATTTTTACTTTTGGCACTTTACTGAAAAACATCTTTTATCAGTAAATGTGTTTGCTAAGCCAGCAAGCAAAACTAAGAAATGTTTTTCTTTTCTTTTTTTATTGTCTAAAGTTTTACATATGTCTCCTTTTTAGATTTTCAAATTTTGAGCTTTTCCCAGACTAGCGATAATCGATAAAATACACTCTCATGATGCTGGACAATGACAGCATGCACAACAACCCGGCAACCAGGCGCTGAGCAGGGTGAACACCCCACACTCTGCAGAGGACTGTGCTGCCAGTGAGTCTAGAGATTGTGTTCTGAGCACATTTCACATAGGTTAGTCAAGCTATGGTGCTCAGTAGGTTTGATGAATTAAATACATTTTCAACATACAATTATTTTCAACCTGATTATACATCAGTATAATAGTAATAAAGACCCTATCTAATAAAAGAGTAATATGCAAATTAGGCATCACTCCATCACAAAGATGGCCACCCCCATAGCCAATAGATGGCGGCGCCCAGTCCAGCTCAGTCTCACCACTGAAGTGATCAGGCCTGTTAACCAGGCAGATAGCGAGGGAGGTAGGGATCCTGAGGGGCAGAACAGGTGGTCAGGGGGGGCTGGGGATCCCGTGCCCAGGTCAGAGGCCTTCACCAGAGGCCTCAGGCATGGGCAAGGGTGGAGCCAGTGATCGGAGGGGGCAGGGGCAGAGCTGGTGATCCGAGGGTATGAAGGTGCCCTACCCAGGCATAAGGCCTGGGCCAGAGGCCTCAGACCGGGGCAGGGGCAAGGCCAGAGATCACAATGGTCTGGGCTCCACAGAGCCAGTGATCAGAGGGGCCTGGGGTCCTCTGCCCAGGCCTATACCCTTGGCCAGAGGCTCAAGGGTGGAGCCAGCAATGGCAGGGGTCTGAGGGTCTCCTGCCAAGGCCTGTAGCCTTGGCCAGAGGCTGCAGTGGGGCAGGGGTGGAGCTGGTGATCTCAGGGCCTGGGCAGGGGCAGAGCCAGTGATAGGAGGGGTAGAGGTGGAGGCTGCGATTGCCGGGGTCTGGGCACGAACAGAGCCGGCAACGCAGGTGCCTGGGGATCCTCTGCCCAGGGTTATAGCCTTGGCCAGAGGCTGTAGTGGAGCAAGGGCAGAGCAGGCAATGGCAGAAGACAAGATCAGAGCTGGTGATTGCAGAGGCCTGGGCTCTGTGAAGCCGGCGATTGGAGGGGCATGGGGGTCTTCTGCCCAGGCCTGTAGCCTCAGGCAGAGGCTGCAGGCCTGGGCAGGATTGGAGCCAGCGATTTCAGGGGTCTGGGGGTCCCCTGCCCAGACCTGCTTCCTCGGCCAGAGGTTACAGGCCTGGGCAGGGGTGGAGCTGGGATTGGAGGGGCAGGGGTGGAGCCAGTGATCAGAGTGAACTACACGTTTTCTTACTGCTCATTGGCTAAGCTCCCTGTATGCCACTGGTAATATTCTTAGTAACTTGGTTAATAAGAATCCAAAAAGGTGATCTAGGGTTTTTCCACCACACTCCTGGAGAAAAAAAATGAAGGTCCACTGCTGGAGGGCTAAGAAATGTCATATCCTACCCTAGCCGGTTTGACTCAGTGCATAATGCCTCAGTCTGCTGACTGCAGGGTCTGGGTTCAATTCTGACCAAGAGCGTATAGTAGGTTTCAGGCTGAGGGCAGCAGGGAGCGGGCCTAAGCCATCAGTAGGACACCCTCTGAGGGTTCCTAATATGTGAGAGGGGGCAGGCTGGGCTGAGGAACCTCCAGCCCCCAGTGCATGAATTTCGTGCACCAGGCCCCTAGTATAATAATAAACCCAGCTTGAAATATATTCATCTTTATACTGGTGCAGTTGCAAAAATATAATGTTTATTCTATCGTGGGGTTTTTTTTTGGGGGGGGGGAGGGGCGTGGAGGCAAAAGTACCAGAAGTTCGAAAACATCACAATGTGGCCCCACCAGCTCATGGGGAAATAAGCAATTAAAAGAAGCAAGTATAATCAGGTGTGACAGGGGTTGTGCTGAGAATCAAAGGAGGACAATACAGATGCCCTGGCCCACTGTGTGTGTGTGTGAGATTGAAGGTGGTGGCAGGAGGTCAGGGGAGGTTCAGTGGGCCTTCTTGAGGGCAAAGGAACACTGCAGAACAACTTCAAAATGAGGAATGGGCCCTAACTGGTTTGGCTCAGTGGACAGAGCGTCGGCCTATGGACTCAAGGGTCCCAGGTTCGATTCTGGTCAAGGGCATGTACCTTGGTTGCGGGGGCACATCCCCAGCAGGGAGCATGCAGGAGGCAGCTGATCGATGTTTCTCTCTCATCGATGTTTCTAACTCTCTATCCCTCCTCCCTTCCTCTCTGTAAAAAAAAAAAAAAATTCAATAAAATATATTTTTTAAAAATGAGGAATGGCAGTATCAGATTTGTGTTCAGAAAGGCCAATCTGGGTGCCTTGATAAGGGCAGGTTGGGGGTGGGGGGCAAGAATGGAAGTAGGAAGACCAACTGGCTATTGCAACAATACAGAAGAAAGGCGAAAATAGCTTTGGCAACAGAAGGGTCAGTAAGCATAAAGGTATTTGGGATGTAAACTGACAGAATCTGGTCACTGAGTGTGGACAATGAGGAAGTGACAACAAAGAAAACCTTCTGACCGAAGGCACAAGAGAAGAAATGGTGGTGCGACAGAGAGGGAGCAGTAAGAGGACCAGGTTTAGGGACAGGCTGGGAAGACCTGCTGTGGACATGCTGACTGAGTTGCTGTAGGCTCTCTAAGCAGATCTCAGCAGATCCATAGATATGGAGTGAGCAAAGGGATGAGACAGAATCTTCGAATCATCCATCAGCCTATCTAAACTAATAAAAGCGAAATATTAAAATTAACCGTTTCTCCGAGACAGGGTAAGCCACGCCCACCAGCCAATCAGAGCGGCTGTATGCAAATTAGCCCAGCCAACATGGCGGCCGCCACTCACGGACCTGAGGAAACGTTTAGGCAGCGTCCGTTGCAGCAGGAGCGAGAGGGAAACTGTTTTCGGCCCTTGGCA
>PVJC01042201.1:0-15007 GCA_004026665.1 Murina feae
CAGCCCCTCTCCTCCCTCCCTGCCCCTGCCCCCAGGGTGCCGAGCCCCTCCCGCTCCCTCCCTCCCTGCCCCTGCCCCCAGGGTGCCGAGCCCCTCCCTGCCGGCTCACATCGGTGAAGTGCGGCTCCTTGCCGGGGCTTTTGTGCAGGAAGCCTTCGCCCTCCACGTGACTCTGTCTAGGGCCGTGGACTCTGCAGGCACAGGCCAAGGCAGGCAGTCAGCTCAGCCCCTGCTCTGTGCCGGGCCCTGGGGTGCCCCCTCCGCTCACCTCTCGCTGCCTGCGGTGGGGGTGCCCGCGGGGTGCGGCCCCTCCGAGTGCCTGCCGTTGGGCACCAGCTCCACCATCTCCGTCTGCAGAGGCGCCTCCATGGCTCAGGGAACAGCTCTGCTCTCGGGCCGACACTCAGAAGCCTGCAGAGCGGACGGTCCCTGGGTTATCCCGCTCCCAGGAGGTCTCAGCCCAGCACCCCCAGGGCTACCCAGGGCGCAGTGCCAGGCGCTCTGCCTGCGGCCCCCTGGGACCTGCCTGTGGAAGACGGGAGCTTGGACGCCTGGGGTCGCCATGGCATCCTGAGGGGCACCTCCGCCGGTACACAGGGCTCCCCCAACACACACACCCCGGCCCAGAAAGCCCTTAAGGCCTCAGTTTCCCCATCTGGGAAGTGAGGGTCAGTCGACGCCCTAAGTCAGAGCCTAGCGGCGCCAGGGTGCTGAGTCCCTGGCCCCCCGGCCCTCTGGGGGGGGCCTGGACTGTCCCCTCCCTGAAGTGAACGCTGGGAGACCGTTTCCTGTGCCCGCTCCGGGTGCCAGGGGCCTCCTGGCCAACCTCGAATGGCACGGCCCGACGGCTGGAGGCTGGAGAAAGGGTGAGGGCTGTGGGCCCCGTTCCCAGCCGCCCGGCGGGCACTGCTGGCAGCCGGAACAAAGGCCCCTCTGTGGGCTCCGAGCTGGAGCTGGGAATGGCAGGCGCGGAGGCCACCCCTCGGAGCCAGGAGGCCTGAGGCAGTGCTGGGTGCTGGACACCTGGGCCCTGCCTGCCCGCCACCCACCAGGGGCCCTCGGGGCCCTTCCAGGAAATGGGTGCCCCAGGCCCTGTTTTCTGGGCCACACAGGCCTCACCCTCCACCAGCCCTGGCCTTAGGCCCCGTTTTCCCTCAGGCCTCCCTTCCCTCCAGGAAGCCCCCACCCTTAGGTGCCCACTGCCAGGGCCCTCTGAGCAGCACCCCCTTCCTAGAGCCCTAGGCCAGGGCTCAGGGCCTTGCCAGCTGCAGAGGCACCTGGGCCCTCGGACCAGCCCCCTGTCCTGCTTTAGGGCGTGGCTCTGCTGGGGTTCATGGAACCAGCCCCCCATCTCCACTCCCCACAACCAGCCCTGCTCACGCCGGGACAACTTGCCGGCCCCGACCTGACCCTGGGGACGGGAGCCACCCACCTATGACCAGAAGGCACCAGGGCACAGCGCCCTCAGGATCTATAAGGCCATGCTGAAGGCCAGTTGGCCAGCACGAGAGCTGAGGCCAGAGTGGTGACCAGGGAGTGGACAGCATGCCAAGCAGGTCAGCCAGAGCTCCGTCCTGCTGCCACGGCACCCCTCTGCTTGGGAGCCCTGATCCGGCCCTAAGTCCTCTGTCCCCACTCAGACCCGATGGTCTTGGGGTTTATTGCTCTTGAACCTAGAGCACCAGGACCTCAAACCCGGGAACAGGGGAGGGGAGGGGAGGCCAGGCTTGGGCCCCGGGTCCTGGGGGCCGCAGCCACACAGAACTGATCAGAGGACCACCTCCCTTTCTCCAGATCAGAGTTCAGATGCCAGACATGTTCCGGGGTCCCCGCGCCTCAAACTGCCTCTCCTTCCTCTGATGCGGTGTCTGACCCTCCCCTCCTCCAGCCCTGCCCATCCAGGGCCTGGAATGTGGGCATCCCTTCTCACACCTCGTCCCGGGACCAGATCCCTGAGGCCGGCCTGCTTCACGCTGCTGCCCCGCCACCCATGCCCTCCAAGGACCCCAGCTGCTTTGGAGGTAGCAGCACCTGGTGTCCTGAGTCACTCCAGATGCCCCCGGCTCTGAGCTGGGGTTGCCTGCCCAGGCCTCCCACCCTGGGCAGGCTGGGACAGGCCCTGGGTGCTGAGCCGGCGGCCTGGACAAAGTGCCCTTCTCTGCCCTGATATCCCTCCTTCACAGCGAGGCACAGCCTCAGGGAGACCACAGCCCCCGGCATGGCCATGGCCGGAGCGCTGGGGACCAGGCTCCAGGTTCCTCACCCCCAGCAGGACCTGAGTGTAGACTTTGAGGGCCTGTCCATTCCTCACAACCAGGCCCCGCTGGCTCTTGGGCTGGCCTGGGAGAGGACATGGATACGAGGACCTCCACTGGCTTTCGGTCTGGAAATGACAAACCCCCAAGCCCGTCACCACCACCTTATGGCTCTTGCTGCAACCGAGTGTGAACTGTACAGTGCTGGGACTCGAAGAAGGGGAGAGCGAGGCATCACAGAAGGCTTCCTGGAGGCGGCGGCGAGGGAGTCAGTCTGAAATTCCAGTGGGAGTCCCCACAGTGGAGAAATAGGAGAGAGTGATTCAAGCAGAGTACACGGCAGGGGCAAAGGCAGGCTGTGAGGGGAGGAAGGTTCCATGGCCATAGGCAAGCCTGATAAAGCTTTCAAGGCCAAGTCAAGGAGTCGGTATTTCATTCTAGTGCAGGGCCAAGGGCTGGGGGCCCGGGCGGACAGGAGCACTGGCCCGGTGAGGATCCCCAGCCACCCCCGAGGCCGGCCGCCGTTTCTGACACCCTCCCCCCTCACCTTGGGCCTGCCACTTCCCAGGCTTCTCTCTACCAGGAGGTCTGCGTGGACTCAGGGGACAGCCCCCCCTAAGGGAAGCGGCCCACAGACACGCTCTGGGGAAAGCTGAGTGCATGCGACCATGGGCAAGGGACCCCCCACTCAGGACTCAGAGTCTGCCCATCCTCCTGGGGACCCGTGAGGTTTGACCAAAGCTGGGGACACAGTGAGGAGCCCCCCTGAGGCCTCTGAGGCTCGGGGAGTCAGGCTCTGGGGCGGGGCGATCACTGTGACCTGAGGTGGGTCATCGGGATGGCATCTGTCACGGGCGAGCAAGGGCTCGGGCAGGAAATCGATGGGCAGGCCACTGCCCTGGGCCTGTTTGTTCTGTGGGGAGATAAGGACGCGGGGACGGAGCAGCAGGTGACGCCCGCCCACGGCCCACGCCATCACAGGGTGCGAACTCGGTGCGAACCGCCAGGCGCCCCGTGGCAGGTGAGGCGCCCTTGGCAGGTGCCAGGCTTGGCTAATTAAAGACTCCAGGCCCCGAATCCAGGCCGCGGCGGGCCGCGTGCGTCAGCCGCTGTGGGAAGCGCTGCTTTCCTCCCGGTCCCAGCGACGGGGGCGGGAGGCAGCCTCACCGTGCCCCTCGCACCGGTGGCCACAGCCTGGTGGACGCAAAGCCCTGCAGAGCTGGCTGCCACGGCCCCCAGCTTCTCTTGCTCCCAGCTTCTCATGCCTGGGAAGCCTAACCTGGCCCAGGGCTCCGAGGAGAGGCAGCTGGCCTTGAGGGTCCTTTGTGGCTACCCCTGGGGTCTTAGGGCTGAGGGGTGCCCCAGTTCCAGCTCCCCCATCCTGATCACTCACCCCCTCGGCTGAGACAAGGTGCCCCTGCCAGCCTGGCACCTCTCTGCCACCTGCTTCCCCAGCTTTCAGAGGAAAACAGCCCCCAAGGCAAGCTTCCGGCCAGCAGGGAGACGGGCCCCGCGTCTGACCGCGTGTTTTCAAGGCGCGGCCACACGATCGGCAGGTTCTCGCTGAGGCCAGGGGCCAGGACCAGGGCACACAGGAGCGTGTCCAGAACAGGGAGGTGTCACACCCCCGCCCTGCCCCCAGCTCCCGATTTTGACCCCAGTAGACCCAGTTCTCCATCCACGACTCCCTCCTTATCAACAACACTAGGGCAGTGGCCAGCGTACGGCCAACACCAGCTGGCGGCACGCAGGTGATACGCAGGTGGGCAAAGGCCGGTGACCAGACCGATCCCGCTCCCTGGCTCCCCGGCCATGCCTGGGGCTGCGCTTCTGTTTTCTGGGCGTCCGGAGGCAGGGGCCGGAAGGTGGCTTTCCTGTGTTAGGGTGTTTTCTAGACACTCAGCAGATGCGTCGCGCTGGGCCTGGCCCCACATGCGGAGGCCTCCCCACCCACCCAGCCCTGGACCCTCCCCGCTCAGGCTGACCCTGGAACGGCTGTAGCTGGAACCTCTTGGCTCGAGACGGGACCAGAGCCAGCAGCACCCCCCCGCCCCCGTTGTTAGCCCGCTGAGAGGGACGTGTAGCCTGAGGCCCAGCTGAGGCAAAGGACAGGACATCACATGCCTGGGGCCCCCAGGAGCAGGGAAGACCCCGAGCCAGCCAGCCCATCCTCCTCCCTGCTGACCCGGAATCCCCTGGAGGCGGCCAAATATTTGGACAGCCGGACTTCTGGCCCCACAGAAAGCTGGAGCAGGGGCCCGGGGCAGCTCAGGACGCATCGGAGACCCCGATGGGGGGGCTGACGGCAAGGTCAGCTTGGAGGAGAGGCTCCATCCAACGTCCAGAAGAAGCAGAGGGAGGGAGGAGAGGCAGAGAGAGAAAACACACCCGACACATGTTGTCCATGCACCCTGATCCGGACAGGGTCAGGGGGTCGAGAGGTGCAGATGAACAGAGGGACGCAAACAGGGAGAAGTACACAGAGGTAGGTGGCTGGACACTCAGACAGGGAGAGGGAGACCGACAGCCAGAGGCGGCTCAGCAGTCAGTGACAGCTGGACGGAGAAAGACAGAGGCGAGAGCACGGGAAGGGACAACAAGGGACAGCGGGGAGAGGCAGAGCAGGCCCAGGAGCAGGAAGGGGGGAGGCAGCCAGAGGCCCAGGTGAGCCCTGCAGGGGTGACCAGGCAGGACCCTGGAGGACCCACAAAAAAGCTGCCACGGCGTTTCTAGGTTCCCACAAAGCCGGGCTGTGCCCCCCTCCGCCAGGTGCAGGGACATCCGGAGGGTGGGGCTGAGCCCACCGGGCCGCAGGCGGGCCCAGCTGGAAACACGGCCTGGCCAGCACCAGCGCGCCGACCACACACAATGGGAAAGATATACGGAGCCGACGGCAGCGGGGGTGACCCCAGCCTCAAGGGCCCGCACGTGTGAAGACGTGCCAGCGGAGGGGCCGTGCAGGACGTGGCCTGCAGAGCGGAAATCCAAAGCCCGGCCACCCTGAGCCGCGGACCGGAAGGCCCCTCCTGCCCCAGCAGCTGGGCCTTCCCTTCGCCCCCAAAGCCCCGCCCGGTGCCCTAGAGCACCCCACCCACCCCGCATTTGTCTTCTTGTTCAGAGTCACAGACCACCCCTCCACCCTGCAGACTGAGTGTGCGCAGAGCACACAGTAGGTGCTCAGTAAATGTTAAACAAATAAAAACGGTTCAAGGTCCTTGGCTAGCTCCCAGCCTCTCCCCCTGCTGCAACGGCAGCTGCCAGCCATGCCCGCCAGAGCATCCTCCCACAAGGCCTGGCCCACGCCGGCACAGGCCGCGCCCCCCCCCCCCCCCCCCCCCCCCCCCCCCCCCCCAGCCTTCTGCACACAGACGCCAAACTCCTCCAAAAGATGTCCCCCTCAAATGGAGTGCCTGTCCCACACCCAGCCCAGACTTGTAGCGTGCACGCCATTCAGCTCAAAAACCGTCCTCGGGCCCACCCACACATATGAACCACCTAGCCTGTCCCACTTCGCCTCAGTTTCCCCATTTCTCTGGGACTCTAAGGCTGCTTGCTAGGCAGCAGACACCAGGACAGGAGTAACCAACTCTCTTGGTCTGGCCTCCCGGAGCCCTGGACTGGGGGGCGGTTTGTATGCTTTGGGCCAAAAGAACCAGCACTGAACAGAGGGGTGGCCCGAGAAGCCAGCGAGGGGACGGAGGCTTTCTGGGTCCAGGCAGAACTAAGTTCTGAGACACGGACCGCACCTCCACCAGAGGCAGTCCCCGCCCCCCCAGGCCCAGGAGTCAGAGACTCTCACTCCTGCTCCAGCTGTCCCAGTCCTCTCAGAGATGCGTCAGGCCTGGCCTCCTCCGCCCGGCTCCTGCCACCTCTGCTGCTTCCTACAGGAAGCCTTCCAGGCTTGTGCACAAGCTCCCTCCTATAATGGCACTGCCCCTGGTCCCTTTCTACGCTCCAGACTGAGCGCCTGGGAGGCAGGTGCTTGCTGTGCGGAAGGAAGGAGCCCATGCCAGCCTGGGGGGGGGGGGGGCTCGGGCCTCCTGGGGAGCCCGGGACCCAGGCCCTCAGGGGAGGAAAGACAGCCTGGGAGTCTGCAGGAAGGAAGGATGCGCCTGGGTTGGGGTGTCCCCACAAGGACCTCTCAGACCTGGAGCCTATACCTGGGCTTGGGGCTCAGGTCAGTGTGGGGGAGAGGCGGCCCCCACAGGCCCGGCCCAGGGCCCCCCCAGACCCGGGTGTAAACAAACGCGCGAACCCGGTGGAGGAGCGCACCTCGAGCCCCGCCCTCGGATCAGGAGCCGCCAGCGCCCGGTGCCCGCATGCCCGCTGGCCCCGCTGCAAATGGCACGGGCTCCGGGGCCAACATGTGCCCGCGGCTCCTCAGGCCGCCGGCCCGACCCGCCCTCCGCGCCCTGCCCGGCGCAGCTGCGTTAAATACACCGGCTGCCCGTGCTCAGCGGCCCAGGCGCCGCCGGTGCCCGTCGGGGCTGCGCTCGGGGGCGCTCCGGTCCCTCGGCCTCCCCAGCCCGTCCGTCCGCACAGCCCATCGGTGCCGCCGATCTGCTGTCCGGCCCGGCCTGGCCCTGCTCCGAGGCGCCCCCTGCCCCCCGCCCCCCGGCACCTGCTCCAGCTCCGCGCGGGGGCCGCCCCGCGGGTGCAGCGCTGCGTCCCGGCGCGCGGCTCGGGGCTCGGGGCTGGGCGCCTGCCGCGGGGGGCTGGGGCGGCCCGGGCCGGCTCGGGGCGGAGGGTGGGCAGCGGGGCTCGGCGCCGGGGCCGGGGTCCCTGGCGGTACCTGGCTTCGCGGTGGGGACGCGCGGTGCTCGGCTCTCCGGCCGCTGCCTGTCTGCCCCGGCCCCACGCGCGGCGGGGGATGAAGGCGCCGCCCCGCCCCCGGCCCGGCCCCCGCCGCCAATCCCCGCGGCCCGCGGAGGCGGGGCTGGTCCCGGAGAGGCCGGCCCGGCGGGCGCGGAGCAGCGTGAGCGAGGGAGCCCCTGGGTGGAGGGCCCTGCTCCGGGCGGGCTCATGGAGACGCGGGGGGTGGGGAGGAGGCTTCTGCCCAAAGCAGCCCGCTGGCAGCCCCCTGCACCCCGAAACGCGCTGCCCTCACCTCCCGGAGCCGGATGGGCTCTCCAGCCAAGTGGAGTGGGAGCTGGGAAGGGCGCAGGGCTCAGCCCAGTGAGAGATGCATGAGCATGAACGGGACTTGCAGACACCCCGCGGCCACAAAATGCCCATCTGCCTCCCACCTCCTCACCCTCGCCAAGCAGAGGTGGGGTAGGAGTGCGGGGGTGGGGGTGGGGGGTGTCCCTGCCTTAATTCTGTCTTCATCCCAGACATTCAGACGTGACTGAGGCTCAACAGATGGGACAGGAGCTGCGAGGACAGGAGGGAGCCAGGCTTAGGCGTGGGCTGGCTGCTCCGTGCCTTGCGGGGACCTCCTGGCCATGTCCCCCTTTCTTTACCTCTGGGTAGGAGACAGCTGTCAGTCTGCCTACAGGGAGTAGGCCTGGGACCTGGTGCCCTGGAACAAGGGGATTGGGGGTGGCCCTGTTTTGGGCTGGGGGCTCCCGTACCACCCTTACCTGCTTCCCACCCAAGACTTTGGTGCCCAGAGGTGGCTGGTGGGTGTTACGGCCCCAGGCCCAGCCGGCAGGGCGCCGCCCTGGTGCTGGGGGACACCTACCCCAGTGCTCTTGGTGCGGGGAGTCAGGGCTCCCGGAATCTCTTCCTCCCGGACTCACAACCTCACCGCAGACAAGTCTCCGTGTGCCTCAGTGTCCCTAAGTCGCAGGAAATAGCTCCAGCTTCCCCATGGCCTGGGGGGGCAGGGGAGGGGAAGCTGTGACCCAAGGGCAAGGGATGGGCTTTGGCTGCAGCACCAGAGGCCAGGGAGGGCTAGATCGGCACTAGGGAGGAGCAATGCCTGAAGACCTCCCGCTTCCCCCTACTCCGACCTCCCTCAGCTGAAGGATGGAGGGACCGGCTTTCCTCGTGATGTGGAGCTGGTGGGGTCCCCAGCTCAGAGCTGACTTGGTCATGAGGGACCCCAAGGCTCTCACCCTCCCAAAGGGCTTGAGGACGGCCCAGGGGACAGAGTGAGCTGGAGAGGTTCTGGCCAGGGTCTCGGGTGGCCCTGGGTGCTCACGGGAGCCATTTGCAAAGGGCCTAAGCTTCCACGGGCAGTTCACGAGGGGCCAGGCCGGGCTCCAAGGTCACTCAGCATGTGGGTGTTTAGGTCCTCCATCCGGAGCGCAGGAGCGGGGGCAGCTGGGCTGGGCTGCTGTGGGAGGCGGGCGGCGTGATGTGGGGTCCCTGGGCCGGGCCAGGCGGGGGGAGGGGCTGCCTGTTTGTTGATGCTGGGCCTGGGCCTGGGCCAGGGCAAACACAGCTCCCAGCCTTTCCCGCCACCTGCCCAATCTCCCAGCCCGGCCTGCAGGATGTGGCTCAGAACTGCCGGCGCCTTCTCCCAGGGACCAGAGGGAATGTCTGTCTGTCCCCTGCAGCCGGGTGTGGAGGGCAGCCGCCTGCAGAGGAGGCCGGGGCGGAGCTTTAGGGCTTCATCTCAGCCTTCAGCCCAGCCCCCCTCTCCTCCCCCATCTCGGACCAAGAGCCTGCCAGGCCCTGAGGCCGAACTCAGAGGCCCAGGATCGCTCAGCCCTCCCATCAGGGTGCGGACCCCTCGCTCTCCTGCTCCCTCTTCAGTCATGTCCTGTGGGCCGCTGGGTAGACAGCCTCCTCTCGCCATGCCACCCTTCCCTGGCACCACCATGCCGCCCCCTCCCCTCGCTCACCAGCCACACAGTGAGCCCAGACCCTTCTGCCAGTGAGGCCCCTCTTCATCCCACCCGTCCTCCCCAGAACCCAGCGTCCATACTCACTGACCCCGCCCACAGGACCCCTGCAGGTGCCCCCTCTTACCCTCCCTCCCTGCTCCTCCTCCCACTTGGCCTCTGTACCTTCACCTCCCAGCCAGGCCACTGGCACTTCTGCCTTCACTTCCCTGGGTCTTTGCCCTCCTGTGCCCACCCCCGCATCTCACCTCCTGAGCAAACTCTTACTCATCCTTCAACACCCAGATGGAGGTCACCTGTGAGAGCCCCACAGCCCAGCCTCAGGCCTCTCTCCAGGCGGCTGGCAGGGAGGCCCCTGCGGGTGGGCAGAAAAGCTGCTGCCAGAGAAGCCCCCCGGGGGCCTGTCTCTGGGGGAGGGGGTGGGGCGGGTTCCTGGATGGAGGAAACAGCTCAGCCACCGGAAAACGGAGTGTGAGTGGGATTAGCACCCACAGGTGCAGAGCTGCGTGCCGGGCAGGACGTGGGCCTGGAGTCACGCTGGGGGTTTCGGGGGCTCCATGCTCCGAGTTCAGGACCCACGACTACAGCTCCTGACTGCCCTTCCCCGCCTGGCGTTCGGGACATCCTCCTGGAGCATGAGGAGGGGCTTAGCTGGCACCACTCAGGGGAGCAGGGAGGGGACCCTCCTCTCTAGTCAGCCCTTCCCCAGCCTCAGTCCCCAGAGCTGGTGACCTCTTGTCCTCCCTCTTGCGTGCCCTCCCTCTCTCCCCTGAGTCCTGGCCCCCAGCTTCTCTGACCACTGAAGCGGCTTAATGAGCCCAAGTCACACGGGCCGAGAGTGCCTGTGGGGAGGGCCCCGTGCCCAGCGGCTGCCCAATCCGATCCTGACGTCAGTGGCATTCACAGGCGCTTTTCTAATCTCTGCTCAGCGCCGGGCCAGGTGAGTCCCGCCCGAGCCAGAGCTGAAGGCCACGAGGGCCCTGGGGCACCTTGACGTCGCAGGTCGGCCGGATGGTGGCGGCCTGGGCGCCTGCAGTGGACGCCACTGGCCACATCACCGGGGCATGGTCAGCGCTCGGGGCCTCTCCCGGGGCCGTGGATCAGGGTGTAATTACACTCGGGCTGGGGCGCTGAGTGGGCCCCTGAGGCTGGCCAGCCACCGGCAGGGCACTTGAGGCAGGTACCGTCCCAGCCCTGGGACCCAGGAATGGGGTGAGGACGAGGCATAGGGGTTAGGTTGCATGGGAGGGGATCCCTGGAGGGGGGGTCCAGCCCTGTGTGGTGTTTGGGCTTCTCTCTGAACCCTGCCCGGGGAAGGCTGGGGAGCTCACTATCGTTCTCCCAAGAGCAGGCGGCTCTGGGGAGACCCCATGGGCCCCCCATCAAGCCACCACCTCCAGCTCTTCGCAGCTTTGTCCTCTTGTCCCTCCAATGCAGTCCTGTCCCGCCTCTCCCCGCCTACCTCACTCCTCCAGCGGCTGCGCAGGCAGAGGGGCCGGGCTGGGACAACAGTCCCGCTCAGCCAGGCCCAAGACCACCCGGCGGGGCCCCAACCCACTAGCCTGAGCCCCATCTTTCCCTCAGGCCTTTGAGCAGCACCAGCGTGCAGCCCACGTGTCCTGGGCTCCCTAATGTAGCACCCCCCGACCCTGTGCTCAGGTCCAGGCACCTCTCTCTCCCCTCTAGCCCCCCACGCCACAGACTCACAGCCCCCCTCCCACCCCCCGCCCCGCAATAGCCAGCGGCCTCCTGGTTGTTGTTTCCCATGACCACAGGCCTGGACGTCATTCCGTTTCCTCTGTGGCCCCAGCTTGCCAGAGGCGTCATGTGCACATGGCCATCAGACCTGAAATGCTGTCGCTGAGCCCCACTCCTGCGGATGCTGGCCCTCCCCCGCCCCCCGGGGAACGAGGGCAACGAGGACCCGTCTTCCCCATGGACCCCGGCCCACTCACGCCGGTCCCGGGAAGCATGTGCGCCCCTATATGCGTTTTTATCAAACATTTTAATGATTAGTTTTTTTCTAGAAGCCGATTTGGAAAGTATCACTGATGATCATGTCCGCATTAAAATCAGGAAAATAAAATTGTACATTGTTTTAGGTGTAAGTGAAATATTTAAGCTTAATGTTTTGCATTTTAATATACCTACTGTCAACTATTCCGCTGTTTTTTCCCATCGAACCATTAAAAACACATGAGCGCACACAGGAGGGGACACCTCTCCCTCCGCCCGACTCCGATGTGCACTGGCGGCCGCCCGGGGCCTCTCGGATTCGGTCTTTGTTTAGGATCCTGATACTCTGTGCACGTGGATTTTTTGCAGCCATTTTGATTTTTTAAATATCGCATTAACATATGGTTTGATTATGGACATTTTTGGCCCAACCCTACCTTTTGCACCAGAGGTACCGCCTCGTCTGCCTCCCCCCAGCCCCAGCCCAGCGACCATGTCCTCGCTTCAGCGGCTTCCGAGAGCCGGCATCCTCTGCCGCCCAGGCCCCGGCTGGCATTTGGCACTTCCCCGCTGTCCCCACCCCATGCCCTTCCCTGCTCCCGCTCCAGGGAACTGTGCTCCCCAGCCTCTGGGCCGTGTCCGCCCTGCTGTGCCAGCCGCCCAGATGCGCTTCCACCTCAAAACTCCCTCTTGATCGAAGAAGGTCCCTGTGAACACTGCCTGTGGCTCCTTTCCCGCGGAGCCCCCAGCAAGAGGCACACGGTGGTCCCTGCGCGCCCCCTGCCATGGCAGTCAGGTGCTCCAACCTGGAAGGGACGGTTTCATGGCCGCCTGGCACTGGCACCAACACTTCTATATCGCCACAACTTCGATAACTAACACCCCCCTCGCCCCAAGAAAGGACAGCAGGCCGATGCGGAGGTTTATTGCCTAGTGCGTCTAGCTGGGGGGTGCGAGGCCTGCCCTCGCCCGCAGTGAGGCCCGGCCCGCAGGACCAGCAAGGCCGGTGCTGGTGAGAAGTACGGAGTGGGGATGAGGGCACATGGGGCTTTGACCCTGGCGGGTCAGACATGGCACGGTTACTCCTGCCAGGGAGTGAGCCCTGGACAGAAAGGGCGAGAGAAGCTGCTGGCAGCCACCAGGGTCACCTGGTTTGCTTGTGACCCCACCTGATGGACCCTCGGGGCCTCCATCCTGTTCCAACTTCTCTGCCGGAGCTGATCGATGGAGCTGGACTCTGCCCCAGCCACCCCTTAGGACCGTTCGGCCATTGGCCACCGTGGGTGTCAACAGCACCCTCCCTCACAGACCATCCCCCTGACCGGCCGGCCGGGAGCACTGTGGGTGGGTGGGTGAGTAGGGCGTGGATCTGGTGTCCAAGGACGGAGGGGGCAGAGCTATGGGGGAGGGGCTAGGGGCTCCTCTGAGACGGGCGTGTGGGAAAGGGTCCAGCATGAGCCCCTCCCTGGCACCCCGGGGCTCCAGGCCTGGCCCCACTCACTAATTCACGTGTAGGAGCTGCCCGGGCCAGAGCTGGCTTCGACTTTGGACCCCTGAAGTGGCTGGGAGGGACAGACACTGGCCGCTGGACAGACAGGTGTCAGACTTGTCACATGGAGGTGGCAAGCTGGGCCGGCCTGATGATAAGCAGGCCTGCGTGGAGGAGGGATCCCGCCTGCCCCCTGTGATGCCTGGAACTCCGAGAGGGAGGGCTGTTTGCGGAGCCCAGACCCACCGGGTGAGTCACAGGCCCCCTGGGGCGGGAGGGCGGCAGGAGATTGGTCAGCCGGCCACTGCTGAGTCACTGTGTGCTCCAGCGGCCCCAGGTCCTGCTGGCTCCTAGCTGGGGCTGGCTGCGGTGGGTCCTGCGGCCAGTGCCGCCAGGCCGTGAAGGGCAGAGCTGGGCTTGGGGGCACCTGTCCCTGGGAGGCCCGGGAGCCACAGGGAAAGGACAGGAACTGCAAGCTAGCGGGACGCAGGGTTTGGGGTCTGTGGCTGGTGTGGGGCTGGGGTGGCTGGGCTACAGGGTCTGAGCACATGCATGGGTGCAGGGACCTTGTCAGCACCTCAGCCCCCACATAATCCAGCTGCGGCTGAGACACTGTGGAGGTGGGTTTGGAAGCATGGACACCCGCGGTGCTGGGCCTGGTCCCAAGAGATGACCTGGGTGGGACCTGTGGGCCAGGGGAGGGGCCTGGGGCAGGGGGTGGAGCCTGGAAGCAGAGGGGCCGCGGAGTTGGGGGTCTGGCAGTGGAGCGGGTGGGCTGTAGTGAGGTGGCATGGGGAGTGGGGCTGGGCTGGGCATAGAGGTCAGGGGGCCGGCAGGGGACAGCGGGGAGCGCACCTCAGAAGAGGCCGCAGTCTTTGAGGTTCTCCTTGATGATGATGTCGGTGACCGCATCGAAGACGAACTTGACGTTCTGCGTGTCGGTGGCGCACGTCATGTGCGAGTAGATCTCCTTCACGTCGCGGCGCATGTTGAGCTCCAGGAACTGCACTTTGATGTAGTTGCCCGCGTCCTCGTAGGTGTTGGGCCCTGGGGGGAAGGGGCGCTCACTCCCAGCCCCGCTGGGTCCCCGGAGGAGCGCAGCCCAGGCGTGGGGAGGGGCGCCGCCTGGCGGCCGGGCCGGGAACCTCACCATCGTAGTCGGGGAAGCAGATGCTAAGATGCGCCTTTTTGATCTTCTCGGAAAACACGTCCTTCTTGTTGAGGAAGAGCACGATGGACGTGGTGGCGAAGTAGCGGTGGTTGCAGATGCTGTTGAACAGGTGCAGGCTCTCGTGCATGCGGTTCTGCGGAGGGCGGGGCCGTCGGGCACCGGGGCGCGGGCCGCCCACCCCCCCAACCCCCTCCGCGGGGCCCGTGGCTGCCTCCGCTCCTCCTCGGACGGCGCCGGACGCGGTCCCCTGCCCTCAGGTCCCGCTGGGACTCACCACCTCGTCGTCCTCCACCAGCACCATGTCGTAGGCGCTCAGCGCCGCGATGAAGATGATGCACGTCACGCCCTCGAAGCAGTGGATCCACTTCTTGCGCTCGGAGCGCTGCCCGCCCACGTCGAACATCCTGCGGGCGGGCGGGGCCTGAGACCGAGCCCCGAGCCTCGACGCGCCCACAGGCCTCCCGGGAACCCGACGGGCCGCGGGCGGGTCACTGAGCGGGTGGACGGGGCCCCCGGAGCCCGGGCGCGGCGTGGTACCGGAAGTTGAGGTCCTTGAAGGAGAACTGGGTCTCGATGATGCCCGTGGTCTTGACCCGCGAGCGCAGCACGTCCTGCTCGGTGGGCACGTAGCCCGGGGTCACCAGGCGCTCCAGGTCGGAGAGGTAGCTGCGGGGCCCCGCGCGGCCGGTGGGTGCAGGCCCCCTCCCCCCCACCGCCCCGCCGCCGGCACCCCCGCCCCGTCCCCGCCGCCCCGCCCCGCCCGCCGGCCCCGCGCGCACTAGCCGGCCGAGTCGTTGAGCTGGTACTCGGAGGCGCGCTCGAAGCAGGCCTGGATGCCCGCGTCCTGCCACAGCCGCTGGATGATGTCCGACATCTCCTTGGGCATCGTGCCCTCCTCGATGGTGTCCGCCATGTGCACCAGCTTCCGGGCGTCGTCCTGGGGGGACCCCGCGGGTGTGAGTCGCACCGGGGCCCAGGCCCGCGCCCCGAGCCCGGAGGCCCCGCGCGGCCCGCGCCCTGGCGCACCTGGCGCGCCGAGTCCCCGTACTGGATGTTGAGCGTGGTCATGGCGCGCACGATGGCCAGGATGGACTGCAGCGTGTTGCCGTAGATGATGGCGATGAACTCGAGGCACTCCTCCAGCGAGTAGCCGTCCTGGTGGATGATCCTGCGGCCGGGCGGCCGGGTCAGCGCCTCCTCGAGGGCGGGGGGGGGCGGTGGGGAGGGAGGGACGGGCCCTGTGCTCGCCCCACCCGCCCCCGCGGCCTCCCGCGGCCGGACACTCACTTCATCTGCTTGACGATGGTGCTCTTCCCAGACTCGCCCGCACCTGGGAGGGAGGCCG
>PVJC01042202.1:0-15028 GCA_004026665.1 Murina feae
ATTTTTATCTTTTAATTTGTTTATGTGATGTATCACATTTATTGATTTGCGGATATTGTACCATCCTTGCATCCCTGGGATAAATCCTACTTGGTCGTGGTGTATGATCTTTCTGATGTACTGTTGGATCCGATTTGCTAGGATTTTGTTGAGGATTTTGGCATCTATGTTCATGAGGGATATTGGCCTATAATTCTCTCTCATTGTGTTGCCTTTGTCTGGTTTTGGTATTAGGGTAATGCTGGCTTCATAGAATGAGTCTGGAAGTGTTCCTTATACCCGGAAAGTTCTCTGTCGTTATTTCTTCCAATAAGCTTTCTATTCCTTGCTCAGTTTCCACTCCTTCTGGGACCCCTATTGCACGGATATTGTTCCTTTTTGTGTTGTCCCAAAGTTCTCTTAGGCTCTCCTCCTGCTTTTTAATTTTTTTTCTAGAAGCTGCTCTGTTTGGGTATTTTTTTCTATCTTGTCTTCTAGCTCACTGATGCGATCCTCTGCTTCATCTAGTCTACTGTTAATGCTTTCTATTGATTTTTTCATGGCAGTGATGTCACTTTTCATTTCTTCTTGGTTATTCAACATTCCCTCTTGGTTTTTGCACATATTGTTGAATTTGTCTTCCATTCTTCTCAACCACTTTATGACCATTTCTCTGAATTCCTTCTCTGACAAGTTAGTTGCCTCCATTTCGTTTATTTCTTTTTCTGGTGATGCCTGTTTCTCTTTCATATGTGGACTGTTTCTTTGTCTCCCTGTGGTCTCTCCTCTCTGGGTGTCTGTTTACGTGGTTCTCTCTCTCCTGTGTTGATTTAAATGCACAAAATACCACACAACAAGGCACACTGCACGAAATCCTGAACACAGATGTATTCACGATACTAATAACACCAAATAAAGGTGGCCACCAGAGAAAAGAGAATTAGGGGAGAGAGGAGGAGTAAAAGAAAAAGGGGAGAAGGACTTTGTCAAATATTAATTGAACATAATGGCTTGGATAGATTTCTGGGTTCTCTGTTTTGTTTCACGGGTCTATATTTTTGTTCATGTGCCAGTACCAGGCAGTTTTGAGTACCGTGGCTTGGTGATATAGCTTGATATCTGGTACTGTGATCCTTCCAACTTTTTCTTCTTTCTCATGATTGCTGCAGCTTTTTGGGCTCTTTTTTTTTAATTCCATATGAATTACTGGAGAGTGTGTTCTAGATCTTTGAAACATGCCATTGATATTTTAATGGGGAATTCATTGAATCTGTAGATTGCTTTGGGTAGTATGGACATTTTAATGATGTTCATTCTACCAATCCATGAACATGGTTCTTCCATTTGTTTATGTCTTCCTCTATTTCTTTATCCAATGTCCTGTAGTTTTCTGAGTACAGGTCTTTTATGTCTTTAGTTTTTTTTCCTAGGTATCTTAATATTTTTGGTGCAATGATAAATGGGATTGTTTTTTTTTTTTCGTTTTTTTTTTTTTTTCATTTCTCTTTCTGTGATTTCATTATTGGTGTATATAAAGGCCATATGTTTCTGGATGTTAATTTTGTATCCTGATACATTGCCAAATTCATTTATTAAGTCTAGTAGTTTTTTGGTAGACTCCTTTGGGTTTTCTATGTACAATATCATGTCATCGGTGAATAATGAAAGTTTTAATTCTTCTTTTCCAATTTGGATTCCTTTTATTTCTTCTTCTTGTCTAATCACAATGGCTAATACTTCCAGTACTATGTCGAACAGGAGTGGTTTGAGTGGGCATCCCTGTCTTGTTTCTGTTCTTAGTGGGGATTGTTTTAGTTTTCGTCCATCGAGTATGATATTGACTGTGGGTTTGTGATATATGGTTTTTATTATGCTGAGGTATGATCCCTCTGTTCCCACTTTGCTGAGAGTTGTTATCAAGAAAGGGTGTTGGATTTTTTCAAAAGCTGTTTCTGCATTAATTGATATGATTATGTGATTTTTGTCTCTCACTTTGTTTATGTGATGTATCACATTTATTGATTTGCAGATATTGTACCATCTTTGCATCCCCAGTATAAATCCCACTTGATCTTGGTGTATGATCTTTCTAATGTAATGCTGAAACTGATTTGCTTGAATTTTGTTGAATATTTTAGCATGTATGTTCATCAAGGATATTGGCCTGTAGTTCTCTTTTTTGTGTTGTCTTTATCTGGTTTTGGGATTGGGTTCATGCTGGATTCATAGGAAGAGCTTGGAAGTGTGCCTTTCTCTTGAAATTTTTTAAATAGTTTGAGAAGGATAGGTTTAATTCTTCTTTGAATGCTTGGTAGAACTTCCCTGTAAAGCCATCCAGATCGAGGCTTTTGCTTGCTGGAAGATTTTTGATCACTGCTTCAATTCTTCAGTAGTTATTGGCCTATTCAGGCTTTTTAGTTTTTCCTGGTTGAGTTTTGGGAGTTTGTATTTTTCTAAGAATATGTCCATTACATCTTGGTTGTCCATTTTGTTGGAATAGGGTTGTTCATAGTATTTTTCATAATCATTTTTATTTCTGTGGGATTGGTTGTTATTTCACCTGTTTCATTTCTGATTTTGTTTATTTGGGTCATTTCTCTTTGCTTCTTTGTGAGCCTGGCTAGAGGTTCACCAAGTTTGTTTATCCTTTCAAAGAACCAGCTCTTGGTTTTGTTGATCTTTTGTATTTTATTTTATTTTATTTTATTTTATTTTATTTTATTTTATTTTGGGTCTCTATGTGTTTATCTCCACTCTGATCTTTATTATTTCCTTCCTTCTGCTTACACCAGGGGTCCTCAAACTTTTTAAACAGGGGGCCAGTTCACTGTCCCTCAGACTGTTGGAGGGCTGGACTGTAGTTAAAAAAAACTATGAACAAATTCCTATGCACACTTCATATATCTTATTGTGAAGTAAAAAAACTAAGCAGCAAAAACACCCTCATGTGGCCCGTGGGCCGTAGTTTGAGGACACCTGGCTTACACTAAGATTTTCTTGTTGCTCTCTTTCTAACTCTTTGAGTTATAGGGTTAGATAATTTATTACCAGTTTTTCTTATTTTATGAGGTAGGCCTGTGGAGCTTTGAATTTCCCTCTCAATACTGCTTTCATGGTCTCCCATAGATTTTCAATTATTGTTTTTTCATTGTCATTTGTTGTCATGATGCTTTTTATTTCTTCTTTCATCTCTTTGGTAATCTAACCATTGCTTAATATCATGCTATGTAGTCTCCAAGTGTTTGATTTTTTTTCATTTTTTATTGTAATTGATTTCCAGTTTTATGGCATTGTGATGTGAGAGGATGTTTGATATGATTTCAGTCTTCTTGAATTTGAAGAGACTTTACATGTAACCCATTATATGGTGTATCTTTGAAAATGACCCATGTGTACTTGAGAAGAATGTATATTCTGTGGCTTTAGGGTGAAATGTTGTGAAGACATTAATTAATTCCATCTGATCTAGTGAGTCATTTAGTATTGGTGTTTCTTTGCTGATTTTTTGTTTAGAGGATTTGTCCAGTGGTATTAGTGGGGTATTAAAGTCCCCTACTATGACTCTATTGCTGTCAATCTCTCCCTTGATAGCTTCTGGAAGTTTTTTATGTATTTGAGTGCTCCTGTATTGGGTGGGTATATGTTTACCAGAGTTATATCTTCTTGGTGAATTGCTCTCTTTAGTATTATGAAGTGGCCTTCCTTATCTCTTGTTATGGACTTCACTTTGAGGTCTCATTTCTCAGATATAAGGATTGCTACTCCAGCTTTTTTTCCTTTTACTCTCACCTGAGAAACCTTTTTCCATCCTTTCACCATTGGTCTGTGTGAGTTCTTTGTTCTGAGATGGGTTTCCTCTAGATAACAGATATATGAGTCATGTTTTCTTATCCACTCAGCTACCCTATGTCTTTTGATTGGGGCATTTAATCCATTTACATTTAAAGCTATTATTAGTAGGTACTTGTTTGTCACCATTTCTATTCTTTATGCCTGTGTTCCTTATTCCCTTCTTATTTTTTTTTTCTTTTTACAGCAGAGCCTTTAGCATTTCTTGCATTGCTGGTTTGGTGGTAATAAACTCCCTTAGTCTTTTTGTTTTTGGTCTGTGAAGCTCCTGATTTCACTCTCAATTTTGATTGATTGATTGATAACCTTGCTGGGTACAGTACTCTTGAATTCATACCTTTGCTTTGCATGACTTTGTATATTTCATTCCATTCCCTTCTGGCCGGATGTGCTTCTGTTTAGAAATAAGTTGATAATCTGATGGGAGATCCTTTAGAGGTAACTTTCTGTCTTTCTCTGGTAGCCTTTAAGATTCTTACTTTTTCATTTGTTTTTACTATTTTAATTATAATATGTCTTGGTTTCAGTCTTTTGGAGTTCATCTTTTTTGGTACTGTGAGCTTCTTGGATTTGTGTGAGTTTTTTCTTCCCAGTGTCAGGGAAGTTTTCTGTTAGTATTTCAAACTGGTTTTATATTTCTTTCTCAGTTTCCTCTCCTTATGGAACCCCTATTATGCAGACCTTGTTTTATTTCGTGTTGGCCCAAAGTTCCCTTAGGCTCTCCTCCTGTTTTTTTATATTTTTTTTCTAGTCACTGCTCTGTTTGGGTATTTTTTCCTACCTTGTCTTCTAGCTCACTGATGCGGTCCTCCAGTTCTTCTAGTCTACTGTTGATGCTTTCTATTGAGTTCTTTATTACAATGATGTCATGTTTCATTTCTTCTTGGTTCTTATTCATATTGTTAAATTTGTCTTACAACCTTTTCAGAGTCCTTATGAACATTGCTCTGAATGAAAAGAAAATGGAATATAACTTTGGTATGAGGAGTTGAAGTAAAAACCAAAAACAAAGAAAAAAATGAAGAACATGTGTTTTTTGTTGTAATTGTCACTTATTTTTATTTTTTAACTCAAAGTTATGCATACACATAACTTAAGGAGTCAAGTTCTGTAGAACTTGTAACAACAACAAAACAACAACAACATTTCTCACTCTTTCCCTCCTGCCATTTTTGAAAAGCCAGATTCAACTACTTCCTCCTCTTTTAGATGATATTTTTTTGGTATATACCTCCATCTATAAATAATGTGCTGTATTAATTAGTAGTAGGCTTGTTTATGAGTAACAAAAGGACTCAAAATAACAGTGGCTTACACAAGATATTTCAATTCCATGTACAAATCCAGGGACGTTCAATTTAGAACTGACATAGCAGTTCTGCCCTGTGAAATCCTCAAAGACTTTGGTAGCTTCTATCTTCCAATTTGCCATATCTACAATATATTCCTTGTTCTCAAGGTCCAAAATTATGGCATGTATGGTCCAGGCAGCATGATAAAAATGGAGAGAAAGAAGACACAATGAATATACCAGAAAGGGGATTCCCAGAAGTTATCATAAGACATATTAATTTATATATCATTGGCTAATGACTTGGTCATACCTAATTGCAAGGGAAGTTGCAAATGCAGTCATATTGAGGGAAGCCAATATAATTTTTTTTTAATCTGGAAGAGAGAGAAAGCAGATATTGGAGAAAAACTAGCAGTCTCTCTCATATCTGATTTTATCACTACTTTTTTTTTGGTGCTAAGCATTGTTGATTGATTTCCTACTATGAAATGTGAAGTTTTTAAAGATGTATTTCAAAAAATCTTATTAATTATCAAGTATTTCACCTATATGTATACTTCTTATCTTCCCAGTATAATTATTTTATAATTTTGATTAGTTTGATATTCAATGTTTATGTAAATGTTTTACAATTTGAATTATATAGTATAATATTATTTGTCCTTTTCTGCATAACATTGTATTGTTTCCTTGGAGTTAATTGTTTATTTAGTTTTTGTAAGTTCGCTTGCTTGATTTTCTATGTACTTACTATTAATTTATCCTCAAACCCTTCCACAGTTGTATATATCCCATCTCAATACATTTACACACATGTGGCAGTGTAACAATTTCATCATCTTGAAGAAACTTCTCCTGGAATATTATACTCTCCTCCAATCTGTATTGGTTACTCTGAACCTGGAGCATAACAGTTACCTTGACATTTCCATTTTTTATCTTTCAGTTCAATTGCTTTACTTTCAATAAAATGTCCCCATATTTTTCTTTTATTTTCTTTATATTGAATTTATTGGGGCCACACTATTTAATATAATTCTACAGATTTCAGGTGTACAGTTCTACAGCACACCATCTGTACACTATTTTATGTGTTCACCACCCTCAATAATGCCTCCATAACCCATTCTCCCCCAATTCCTTCCCCACTCCCACCCTACTCCCCACCTTGGCAATCACCACACTGTTGTTTGTGTCAATGAGTTTTATTTTGTTTTTATTATATGTTTTTATGCTCAATACCTCCACATCCTGCCTTAGTTCATTTTGTTTATTAGATTCATATATCTTCTTTGAATAATTCTCAGGGTATGCTGTGCTGTTGCAAAAGGTACATTCAAGTGTTCTTTTAATTCTGAAGTATATTTCCTGGCTTCTTTTCATTTTATTTTATGTTTTGTTTCTCTTAAATCTTTATAGTTGAAACGATTACATATGTCTCCTTTTGCTCCTATTGATCTCATCCAGCCGTCCTCCACCTCCTAGTCTAGGTCTTTAACCCCCTATTGTCTGTGTCCATAGGTTATGCTTATATGCATACAAGTTCATTGGTTGATCTCTACCCCCTCACCAACCCTCCCCTGCCTTCCCTCTTAGGTTTGACAGTTTGTTCAAAGCTTCTATGTCTTTGGATCTATTTCTCTTCATCAGTTTACCAGTATGTTGTTCATTACATTCCACAAATGAGCAAGATCATGTGAGACTTATCTTTCTCCGACTGGCTTATTTTGCTTAGCATAATTCTCTCCAGGCCCATTCATGCTGTTGAAAATGATAAGAGTTCTTTCCTTTTTTGCAGCTGTGTAGTATTCCATTGTGTATATTTTTACCACAGTTTTTTAATTCATTCATCTGCTGCTGAGCACATAGGCTGTTTCCAAATCTTAGGTAATATAAATTGCCCTACTTTGAAGATAAGGATGCATATATCCTTTCTGATTAGTGTTTCTTGGAATATATTCCTAGAAGTGGGATCACTGGGTCAAGTGGGAGTTCCATTTTTAGTTTTGTGAGGAAACTCCATACTGCTCTCCACAGTAGCTGTACCAGTCTGCATTCCAATGAGCAGTGCATGAGGGTTCTCTTTTCTCCACATCATCACCAGCACTTGTCCTTTGTTGATCTGTTGATCATAGCCGTTCTGACAAGTGTGAGATGGCACCTCATTATCATTTTGATTTGTATTCCTCAGATGATTAATGAATTTGACCATTTTTGTATGCCTCTTGGCTTTCTGTATGTCCTCTTTTGAGAAGTGTATATTTAGTTCCTTTGTCCATTTTTAATTGGGTTATTTATCTTCCTTTTGTTAAGTTGTATGAGTTTTCTATAAATTTTGGAGATTAAACCTTTATCAGATGTATCATTGGCAAATATATTGTCCCATGCAGTGGGCTCTCTTATTATTTTGTTGATGGTCAATTTTGCTGTACAGAAGCTTTTCATTTTTATATAGTCCTGTTTGTTTATTTTCAACTTAGTTTCCATAGTCCTTGAAGATGTATTGATAAAAATATTGCTATGAGAGATGTCCAATATTTAGCTGCCTATGGATTATTCTAAGATTTTTATGTTTTCCCATCTTACATTTAGGAATTTTATCCATTTTGAGTTTGTTTTTGTATAAGGTGTAAGTTGGTGGTCTAGTTTCAATTTTAGGGGCATATATTTGTCCAATTTTCCCAACACCATTTATTGAAGAGATTGTCTTGACTCCTTTGTATGCTCTTGCCTCCTTTGTTAAGTATTAATTGAGCATAATGGCTTGGGTCAATTTCTGGGTTCTCTGTTCTGTTCCTTTGGTTTATATGTCAGTTCTTGTGTCAGTATCAGGATGGCTTTTTTTACATTAGCTTCGTAGTATAACTTGATATCTGGTATTGTGATCCCTGCAATTTTGTTCTTCTTTCTCAGGTTTGCTACGGCTACCGGGGTCTTTCTTTTATTACATATAAATTTTTGGAGAGTTTGTTCTAGGTCTTTGAAATATGCAGTTGGCATTTTAATGGTAATTACATTGAATCTATGGATTGCTTTGGTTAGTATGGACATTTTAATGATGTTGATTCTTCCAGTTCATGAACACGAAATTTTCTTCCGCTTGTTTATATCTACCTCTATCTCTTTTTTCAATGTCCCATGGTTTTCCAAGTACAGGTCTTTTACTTCCTTGGTTGTTTAATCCTAGATGTCTTATTTTGTTGTTGTTGTTTCATTGGTAAATGGGATTGCAATGGAATTCTTTCTGTTAGTACATTATTAGTGTATAAAATAGTCATATATTTCTGGGTGTTAATTTTTTATTCTGCTAGGTTTCCAAATTCATTTGTTAAATCTTGTAGTTTTTTATGGAGCCTTTAGGGTTTTCTATGTACAATATTATGTCATCTGCGAATAATGACAATTTTACTTCTTTTCCAAATTGAATGCCTTTTATTTCTTCTTCTTGTTTTATCGCAATGGCTAGCACTTCCAGTACTATGTCTAACAGGAGTGGTGAAAGTGGGCATCCCTGTCTCGTTCCTGTTCTTAGAGGGAATAGTTTTAGTTTTCACCCATCGAGTATGGTGTTGGCTGTAATTTTGTCATATAAAGCTTTTATTGTGTTGAGGTATGATCCTTCTATTCCCACTTTGTCATGAGTTTTTATCAAAAAAGTGTGTTGGATTTTGTCGAATGCTTTTTCTGCATCAATTTATATAATCATATGCTTTCTGTCTTGCAGTCTGTTAATGTGCTGTATTACATTTATTGATTTGCAGATATTGTACCAGCCTTGCATCCTGGGAATAAATACCACTTGGTCATGGTGTATGATCTTTCTAATGTATTGCTGGATGTGATTTGCTAATATTTAGTTGAGGATTTTAGCATCTGTGTTCATCAGCAATATTATCCTGTATTTGTCTTTCTTTGTATTGTCTTTATTTGGTTTGGGAATTAGGGTAATGCTGGTAGAATGCCTCATAGAAAGAGCTTGAAAGTGTTTCTTCCTTTTGAAATTTTTGTAATAGTTTAAGGGGGATAGGTGTTAGTTCTTCTTTGAGTGTTTGATAAAACTCCCCTGTGAAGCCATCAGGACCAGGGCTTTTGTTTGCTAAAATTTTTTTGTTTGTTTTTTATATAACTGCTTCAATTGCTTTAGTAGGTATTGGCTTATTCAGATTGTCTGGTTCTTCTTGATTGAGCTTTGGGAGATTGTATTTTTCTAGGAATATGTCCATTTAATCCAGGTTGTCCTGTTTGTTGGAGTAGAGTTGTTCATAGTATTTTTTAAAGATCCTTTCTATTTCTGTGGGGTTTTTGTTTCTGATTTTGTCTATTTGGGTTCTCTCTCTTTGTTTCTTGGTGAGCCTGGCTAATGATTCATCAATCTTGTTTATCCTTTCAAAGAACCAGCTCTTGGTACTATTGATCTTTTGTATTGCTTTAGGTCTCTATTTCATTTCTTTCCACTCTGGTCATTATTTAATCCCTTCTACTTACCCTGGTCTTTTCTTGTTGCTCTCTTTCTATTTTTTTTTAAGTTGTAGGGTTAGATAATACACACACACACACATATTTTTAATACCTTTACCGTTGTTCTCCAGGCCTCGAGCACCCTCCTCTCTGACAGATGTCAATCTGTTCTATGCATCTATGTTTCTGTTTCTATTATTTGTTAAATTATTCTGTTCATGAGATTCCACATATTAGTAAAATCATATAGTACTAAGCTTTCTATCACTGGCTTATTTCACTTAGCATAATAATCTCCAGGTCCATTCAGGATTTGGGAAAAAGTAAGTTTTCCTTATTTCTTATGACTGAGTAGTATCCCATTGTATAAATATACCTGGGCTTTTTTATCCACTCATCTACCGATGGACAATTGGGTTGTTTCCAGATCTTAGCTATTGTTAATAACATTGCAATGAACATATAGATGCATATATTCTTTAGAATTAGTGTTCCGGATTTCTTCAAATATATTCCCAAATGTGCAAACTCTGAGTCATAAGGAAGTTCCATTTTTAATTTTTTTCCAGAAAACTTCATACTGTTTTCCACAGTGGCTGCACCAATCTGAATTCCCACCAACAGTGTGTGAGGGTTCCTTTTTCTCCACATCCACACCAACATTTATCATTTGCTGATGTATTGATGATAACCATTCTGGAAGGCATGAAGTGATATCTCATTGTGGTTTTAATATATGTGTTCTTGATCATTAGTGACGTTGACAATTTTTTTCATATATCTATTGGCCATCTATGTGTCCTCTTTGGAGAAGTATCTATTCAGGTCCTTTGCTCTTTTTTTTAAATTGGGTTGTTTATCTTTTTGATGTTATGTGATATAAGTTATTTTTCTACTTTGGATACTAATTCCCTATTATTGTATTATTGGTGAATATGTCCTCCCATACAGTGTACTCCCTTTTCATTTTGTTGATGGTTTCTTTTACTATGCAAGAGTTTTTCTAGTTTGATGTAGTCCCATTTGTTTTTGTTTTCTTTTTTCCGTTGTTCAATAAGACATATCAGCAAAAATATTGCTAGGAGAGATGTCTGAGATTTTACTGCCAAGGTTTTTTTCTAAGGTTTTTATGATTTCACAACTTACATTTAAGTCTTTTACTCATTTTGAGTTTATTGGGTAAGGTGTAAGTTGGTGCTCTAGTTTCATTTTTTGCATCTACTTTTCCAATTTTCCCAACACCGTTTATTGATGAGACTGTGATTACTCCATTGTGTATTCTTACCTCTTTCATCAAATAGTGATTGACCATAAAGGTATGGGTTGATTTCTGGCTTTCTATTCTGTTCCATCGTTCTATAGTCTGTTCTTATGAAATTACCGTGCTGTTTTGATTACAATGGCCTTGTAATATAGTTTGATATCACATAATGTGATACCTCCTACTTTGTTATTCTTTCTCGAGATTACTGAAGGGGTCAGGTCTTTTGTGGTTTCACATAAATGTTTGGAATATTTGTTCTAGTTATATGAAATATGCCATTGGTATCTTGATAGGAATTATGTTGAATCTAGAGATTGCTTTGGGTAGTATGGAGATTTTTGTTTTTTTAATGCTCACCTGAGGATATGTTTATGAGAGAGAGAGAGAGAGAGAGAGAGAGAGAGAGAGAGAGAGAGAGAAAGAGAGAGAGAGGGAAGAAGAAGAAGAAGAAGAAGAAGAAGAAGAAGAAGAAGAAGAAGAAGGAGGAGGAGGAGGAGGAGGAGGAGGAGGAGGAGGAGGAGGAGAAGAAGAAGAAGAAGAAGAAGAAGAAGAAGAAGAAGAAGAAGAAGAAGAAGAAGAAGAAGAAGAAGAAAGAAACATCTAATGGTTGCCTCCCATGCATGCCCAGGGAGCAAATCCAAAACCTGGGTATGCTCCTTGACTGGGAATTGAACCTGTAATCTTTTAGTGTATGGGACCACTCTCAGATTAACTGATCTACCTAGTCAGGGTGGATAGTACAGAAATTTTAATATTATTAATTCTTCCTTCCAATTTATAAACATGGTATGTACTTCCACTTATTTGTATCTTCTTCAATTTTTTAAATTTTTTTTTTTGAGTACAGGTATTTTAGTCCTGCTATACAACAAAATTTCACATAACCATAATGTTAACATCACATATTACTTCATGTTCACCATTTTATAATTGTACATTTCTCCTTAGAAGGGTGTAAAAGAAATTGAAGATAAATAAAACCTGGTTTCTGTTTTTTGTTCTCTTTTTTTCTTTCTAAACATTTATGAAAAAAGGAAGTAAAAAACATCCCAAAGAAACTAGTATATTCTTCCTTCTGCTCACACTCTCATTTTCACAAGGATCAGTAACTAAAATTAGTATAAAAACAGAAGCTTCAGCTTTTAGAATTTGATAAGACTCAGTATTCAAAGATAGGAAATAGAAAAAAGTACATTATAATTTAATGAAGTTATATTAAGAAAATTGCAGTTTTTCCCCCCATTTTTTATTACATAAAGCATTACAAATATTAGTACATATATCTTTTCCCCTGCTCTTCCCCTGGTTATGCTTAAATGTATGCATAAAAGTCCTTTGGTTGCAGTTTTTAATTTGTTTGATTTCTAGCACTCTCAGGAAGACCAGTAATGAGAACTTGAAATGGAACCATACTCTAATTTAAAGTAGTATTTGCCCTATGGGAGAGATTAGTAAGGACAGGAAAAATAATATCCATGAATTATCTTTCTGTTTTACTGAGTAATTTTCACTTGGTAATTTTACAGAACAAAGCATGTGTTTCAGGTTTCACATGTAGCTACTACATCCAAGATATTAAATTTTCTGCATTTGAAGTGGAAATTTATATATATATATATATATATATATATATATATATATATATATATATATATTCTTTGACTACCTGAATGGTTCTTCTGTTTTTACCTGCAGTCTTTTTGAAAAATCTTACAAAGTATAAAGTAAACTTTACTCATTTTTTAACATTTACATTAGAAGATATGTAAGGTGGCTTTGTAGTTACAGGATCTTATTGTATAGAAGAAATTCTACTTGGTATATAAAGAAAGGTTATACCATAATCAAATTTAGAGCTGAAATTATTAAATGGTTTTTGGTGGCTTTCTACTCTAAAAGAGAATATGCAGATTTTAAGAATTCTTCTTGCATGAAAAAATAATTCTTGCACTTTGTAAATTGGCATGACAAAACTATCATAGTTAGAAACTCTTGTCATGTCAGATGAGGTTTTTGAAAATTACATGAGAAACTTCAGAATAAAATTGACTTTAGGCTGCTGCTTCCAAAAAAATGAAGTAAACATACTTTTCTGTATACTTTCCACTAAAGAAAACTAAAATCCTACACATTATCTATTTAAATAAAAAAACATAAGAAGACTGTCGAGATTAGAATTAAGAAATCACATAAATCTCACCAGTAAGGGAACACAGGACCCAAGGAATGACACAGTGTTTAATTCCTTGAGGTTTTTTTTTTTTTTGCCCCACATACCCCAGGTTGGATATTAGAGAAGTTGGCTACCCAAGAACGTAAATGTGTGCAAACAAATAAACCAAAAGATCCAAGGAAAGTCAGTTCTCTCCTGCCACAGAACCAGCAAAAGGGCAGTTAAGCAAGAAAGAAAATCTTTAGACAATAACTTCTCTACTCTAGCCAAACTATACAGAAACAAAACTTTAGCCACACCACATCCCTACCTGAAAAGGCCAAGTAGAGGGCTTATTCTTGTTCCCTTGCGGATCTACAACTAGATGCTCCAAACACAAACAGAGTTATGTCAAAGAAAAAGTGCAGAGCGGTGCATTTAAACTCACTCCTTCCCCAGCCATGTCAATAGACTACTTTCCATCCACTCCCACCTAGAGATAATGACAATCCCCCATTTCCTTTTTTATTGAGATAATGTTAGAGGAGATCTATGGAAATATTGGTAGCCCAAATCCTTCCAAAAGTACAAAGAATCTCTTCCTTTGTCTGGTGTCAATGTAAGCCAAGTATATTGTCATAAAATAGAGATCTATATAAATAAATCCCAGAGCAACCTCTAAAAATGTTATGCAAAGAGACACAGAAAAAGAAAACTCTATAGATAAACCAAAATGAAATTCTAGGATTTTCTATGTATAATAACATGTCATGACAATTTTACTTATTTTTTTCCAATTTGGATGCTTTTTATTCCTTTTTTTGTCTGATCATCATGTCAAACAGGAGTGGTGAGAGTGAGCATCCCTGTGTTGTTCTATTCTTAGAGGATCAGGTTTTACTTTCTGCCCATTGAACATGATGTTGGCTACAGGTTTGTCATATATGGCTTTTATTATGTTGAGGTATGATCCTTCTATTCACATCTTACTGAGAGTTTTTATCAAGAAAGGGTGCTGGATTTAGTCAAATGCTTTTTCTGCATCGCTTGATATGATTGTATGGTTTTTACCTCTCAATTTATTTATGTGATGCATCACATGTATTGATTTGCAGATATTGTATCAGCCTTGCATTCCCAGAATAAATCCCATTTGATCATGGTGTATGATCTTTCTAATGTAATGCTGGATCCGTTTGCTGGAATTTTGTTGAAAATTTTGGCATCTATGTTCATCAGGGCTATTGGCCTATAATTCTCTTTCTTTGTATTGTCTTTTTCCGGTTTTGGAATTAGGGTAATGCTGGCTTCATAGAAAGAGCTTAGAAGTGTGTCTTCCTATTTTTTTTTATGGAATAGTCTGAGGAGGATAAGTTTTAGTTCTTCTTTGAATGTTTGATAAAACTCCATTGTGAAGCTGTCTGGCCCCAGGCTTTTGCTTGCTGGAAGTTTTTTGATGACTGCTTCAATTTCCTCCATAGTTATTGGACTATTCAGATTTTTTTATTCTTCCTGATTAAGTTTTAAAATGCTGAATTTTTTTGGAATATGTCCATTTCTTCTAGATTGACCAGTTTGTTGGAAGGGAGTTGCTCATGATATATTTTTTTTTATAATTCTTTATATTTCTGTGGAGTCTGTTGTTATTTTTCCTCTTTCATTTCTAATTTTGTTTATACTGGCCCTCTCTCTTTGCTTCTTTATGAGCCTGGCTAGAAGTTCATCAATATTTCTTATCTTTTCAAGGAAACAGCTTTTGGTTTCATTGATCTTTTGTTATTGTTTTTTTCATCCATGTCATTTATTTCTGCTCAGATTTTTATTATTTGTTCTTTCTGCTCACTTTCAGCTTTTTTTTATTTTAATTTATCTTTATTGTTCAGATTATTACAGTTGTTCCTCTTTTTTCCCCCATAGCTCCCCTCCTCCCAGTTCCCACCCCAGCTTCTATCCTTGTCCCCCCACTGTCCTCATCCATAGGTGTACAATTATTGTCCAGTCTCTTCATGCACCCCCAACACCCTTAACCCCC
>PVJC01042203.1:0-15019 GCA_004026665.1 Murina feae
ATGATTCTCAAATTAGCAGGCATAGTCTGGATGTATAGTGTTCTGACTAATGAGTGTCTATGCCATACAATTTTCCACCAAGAAAAATACAAATTGTATTCCATATAATTTTAATGTGTAGTGTTCTTTCAGGAAGTATGTGAAACATCCTTGTATTTTACCATGAACACCAATTATTTTTCTTTCAGATTCAAAAGAATTTATTTCAGTCAGTACAGTTTAGTAAATGTCAGCATTTTAGTACTCACCTCTCTATAAAATAATGTTTGCCACTTTCTCTTCATGCAGAGAAGAGTGTTAGCTAAGCATCTTTCGGGGCCTGGAGAAATGAGCTGCCTTTCTTCTCCATAATTCAGGATTTCTTTTCCTCCTCCATCTCATGTGTAAACCAGCTTATGCCCTTTATCTGAGTGAGAAGGTGGCAAACCTGGCCTACAAATGTCACTTCAGAGGGGTCATGGGATTCTGCAGCAGCATCTAGCGGCAACCTGCACGCCCTGCTGGGTCTTGCCTCTTTTGAGGTCGAGCATAGACCTTACACCAGGAACAGCCCCCAACTGATGACCATCTGTCCTACACCATCAAAAGCAGTGACTCCTCACTTTCAGAGAAAAATAAAATCATAAACAAGTTCTCCTCTTTTCTTTACATCGGGAAAAACTGAGGTTAAGTATCTCCACGCCAATTCACCCTCTTCATAGAAAAGGCTAGCATTTACTGAGTACTTCACATGCAACTTAACATACAAAGTGCTTTACGTAGTTCATTTTCACATAAGAGAGAAGGAAAGAAACCTAATTTTTCAAAAGCTAACAACACAAAATAGGCAAATCTTTAAAATACAGAAAAAATGACTTACTCACCAATAATAAATACCCATTAACTCAAAACAACATACTAACTTCTCCAGACATTCAACTACCCATCCTTTGAGAATATTTTTCATAAAATAAAATATAGTTGATATTTGTTTTTTTGGATCATTCTAAAATTAACCTCTTCAACCAGAGAGCAATTTCTAATATATGGTAACTTTGGGCAGAAATGTAATCCCTTTCAAGGCAAGTGCTGACTTCTCAGACTCTGAAAAAAAAAAAAGAGATAAACATTCTACTAAAATAAAACCTTAAATAATCTCAGAAAAATAGAAACCAGTACTTACATGCATCCAACAAATGCTCCAACAGAAGATTTCTTCAAACAGAGTAACTTACTTTCATCTCCAACAAGGATAAAAGTAATTTCACACCAATAAAGCTTCCTGAGGGTCAGAAGTAACAGTCCCCAGCAGCTCTATGTAACTGTACTACAACGCGTGTGCTATAAAAATAACAGTTCACATTAGCAATGACAATATTAACTTGGGACTATAACTGCTGTTTCAATGAACTACTTCTTCAATAAACCTTTCTCTATTCATGAGATCCTATCACAAATCACATTTCAGTCTCCATGTGTGCTGTGCCTACATTATTCACTCACCGAATTTCTAATAACATCGCTACGTTTGTCCTCTTTTTTAAAAGATATAATTTAGTTATTTAAAATTGTGGTTATTTCTCATTTTACTGAGCAGTTCCAAAAAGTTATCTAGAAAAAGAATTCCAAAAGCATCAGCTGAACAGTTATAAGCAAAAGATAAATTATTTTCAAGGTTTTTAAGCTTTTATTCTTTTTTATTTAATGTTTTTATTGATATTTAGAGGGAGAGGAAAAGAGAGGGAGAAGGGAGAGACTGAAACATCGATCGGCTGCCTCCTGCACACCCCTTTCTGGGGATCAAGCCCACAACCTGGGCATGTGCCCTGACTGGGAATCAAACCAGCAACCTCTTGGTGCATGGGAGAAAACTCAACCAATTCAGCCACACCAGCCAGGACAAGGTTTTTAAGCTTTTAAAAATAAAGAAAATACTGCTTTTGACTAGACAACATTGCAGTACAATTTATAATGTAGCTAAGAGCCATTAATTTTAAAAAATGCACATCTTAAAAATGGCCCACTTGCGGTAAAGGCTGTCTACTTTAACAATTAAAAAAATAAAACCATCATTCTGACAATGTATTAGTAATTCCCACATCCAACAAATACTGAAGGTGGCAACAACCATGTTGATAGTAATTTTAAAGTGAAAGCAAGCATAAATTCGACAGAAGAGTCTCTATAGAAAATGTCCAGAACACACACATTTGCATGCATTTCCAGCTGAACTTACAAAGAATCTACCTATAACCAAGTGGTAATTTTGAATCAAACATGAATATCAAAATACTCAAGCTTCATGACAAAGTTACTCTAATAAAACAAGAAAAATAGAAGAGTGAATAGTAACAGCAGTATATTTTTTGGAGGGAGAGAAATCACCCACTTCCTTTATTATAAAAAAATCAATATTTTAATAACACTGGCCATCAAGTTACTCACTTTTGGAGCATTCACTTCCAAGTTTTGTCTTTAAAATGTATTCACTCATACATCTGGATTAAGTTTATTCATCAAAAACCATTGTAGTCAGAATTCTAATCTTAAGTTTAAATCATAACTTATCAAAGCATAGTCCAAACACTACAATAATCCTGCCCTTTAGTTTGCATATGCCTCATCTGAAAAACTGATTTTACAAACAGGAGTGTGACCCTGTTTCTCCAGAGTAAATGCCAGTTTGCCTAAAACTTTGTGGCAATCAAACAGGTGGATTCAAGTAGCTCCTGCTAAGCTTTATCGGGCTTTGATAAAGACAGAGCCATCTGGGGCTGTGGCCCCATCTTCCTTCTCACTTACAGTCTCCACGGTCCCAGAAGCTGACACAATAACCATTGTTTTATTATCTGAAACTGGCTTTTGTTTTTCAGCAATAGCTGCACAAACAGCAACAATCTCATCACTTTCAAAGTCATAGTCGGGAATGGACTTTGGTGAGACATGTGTGACTTCCGCTGGTGCTTCATTTTTTTTAATCCTCTGGGCTACCTTTTGCTGCTCCTGGAGCTTTCTTGCCCAAGAAAGGTCTTCTTTCCATATTTCAGGGTTCATGGGATAGATATGAAGGGCTACTTGAAAGCTTCGAATTGCCTAGGGAAAGAAAAGGCCAGGTTTTTCTGCTTGCATTGTTTTTAAAAAAATGAATGTGTTCAGCATAATCCACAATATCTGCATGTAAATATATAAAATATAGTATATATCTTCTTTCAATGTAACTGAATGTAAGGATAGAAGTTAGGGCTGTGCCCTACCCATGGATGATGACTATGAAGAAAAAAACAGAAGTTATAAAACTGTGATGAAGATTAAAAGTCCATCAAAATAGAGATACTGATATTATAGCTCAAAACAAGGCAAACACATTGTTCAGCTTCTGCAGATCAGCTAGTACATGAATCCAGTGATTTCCAGGGCTAAGTCAGGGTCAGGAAGACACCAGAAATGAAGCCCAGAGCTGAGATCACAGTAATGCTAACATGCGCTGAGTGTCACAGGAGATGAAGGCAGACGCTGCATCAGGACAAATGGTCGACTCCCCACAATTATGTAACACTTATAAAAGCATACGCACCCAACATGAGAACACCTGTGTATATAAAGTAAACACTGACAGAACTGAAGGGAAGAACATCAATAAGGAAAGAGAAGATTTGAGCAACGGACCACACAGCCCTGCAGAACCTTTCCCCCAACAGCAGCAGAACAAACACCTTGGCGAGTACATATGGAACACTTTCTAGCACAGAAAGCAGGTTACGTCACAAAACAAGTCTTAACAAATTTAAAAAGGCATGCCAACCATCTTTTCTGACCAAAATGGAATAAACTACAAATTAATAGCAAAAGGATAATGGGAAAATTCACAAATATGCAGACATTAACATACTCTTGAACAATCAGTAAGTTCAAAAAGAAATCAAAGAGAAACTAATAAAGATCTTGACACAACCGAAAATACACTAAAATTATGAGATGCAGCAAATCAGAATTAAGAGGGAAGTTTATAGTACGAAATGCCAGTTAAAAAAGAAAAATCTCAAGTAAAAAAAAAAACCCTCCCTTTATACCTCAAAAAATTAGAAAATGAAAAACAAAGCAAGCCTATATTCATTTTCCAACATAAACACCCGATTCTGCATAAAAATCTAAATAATTACTTATAGAGACCTCCCAACTACTGACTTAATTTATTACCTGTTCTATTTAACTATGTATTTTCTTATGTTTTTATATATGGGTGGAGCAAAGTAGATTTATAGTTGTTGAGTACACAAAATACAGTTTATTCTTGTATTATTATTTAATTATTGTATTATTTTTTTCATACAAATAACTATAAACCTACTTTTGTCCACCCCTGTAATAAGAATTGTTATATGTCAGAAATTTTAGCTTGCTTTCAATATATTTTTCATAGTATCCCTTCATTATGATATTGAGTAATTTTTAACCATTCCAGTCTTTCAAAAGAACAGATTAAGTTTACATAAACATTACAAATTTAGATTTTTTTCAAATACAGCCCTAAAAACCATTAAAAGAGAACAAAGTAAGTTTTAACTCCTCCAAGAATTTCACAATATAATGGGCAAACCCATATCAATAGGAAAAAAATGAAACAGTTAAACAATGAGTACTCTTATTTTAAAAACTTAAAATTTTGCCCTGGCCAGATGGCTCAGTTAGTTAAGAGTGTCATCCCATACACCAAAAGGTTGCAGGTTCAATGTCCAGTAAGGGCAGAGACCTAGGCTGCGGCTTCGATCCTGGTCAGGATGCGTTCAGGCTATGTGAAATTATTAACTTCCATGATTCCAATTACCTGAAAAATATTCTGACCCTGATATAATTGGTGTTTACAATATAAATAACAGTAATAACTCTGACCTGTGTTTGTGGTTCAATACCTTTAAGGGTTGATTGGCTGTTTATTTTCTGCAGATTTGATAAATGACTAACTTTTGGGTTGAGCTGATCAAAACATGTCCAAATAAAATTTTAGCATCACAGCCCTGGCCAGTGTGGCTCAGCTGGCTGGAAGTTACTCAGTGCACCGAAAAGTTGCCGGTTCAATTCTCAGTCAGCCTGGATCCATGCTTCTCCAGCACATCTCTCCCTCTCCCTTCCTTTCTCTTTAAAATTCAACTTAGACATACATAAGTAAATACTAAAAAAACAAAATTTTAGCTTTATAATCAGATATCTGACTTCCTTACCAGCACTATCTCTCCTAATCCAAGCTGAGCACGTCCCAGAGTTTGCCAAGACTCCCACGAATGTGGATTTCTCTGCACAGCCATTTCGGCTGCATGAACTGCGGGGAACATTTCATGAAGTGACATTAGGACCTAGAGCCAAAAAAAGAAACGACTCCTGTCAGTACTATTCATAAACTAGCAAACTACTAATAGATAACCATACATAAGTAACTTTCCATTTTTAAAAACATATTTTTAGTCTGGTTTTGACTCCCTCCACTGCCATTCAGGGCCAGAAATCACATTCTTCTTCCTTCTCCTGAAATACTATGAAAATGAAAACCATTCCCCTTCCAATTATTGAACACTATTGTCCATCAGTCAAAACTATGCAGTCATACTCTAGCCATGGTAGCTCAGAACTATTTGATCTCTCAATTCCACTTCTATTTATTTCACTTACAATGTGGATTTTAGGGTACCCCAGGTCTTGCTGTTAAACTAGGTAAATTTAAATGTGTTCAACCACCCACCTTAGCCCCACTGAACACCTTTCTGCTATAAAAGCCATGCAAACATTCCACAAGCCTCCCCACAACTGGGTTCTTCACACCACACACCAGAAAAATCAGGGTGTTCCTGAATCTTCACCTTTAAAAAAAAAGGGCTAGATATTATCAGTAACCTTTGAGACCACATGCATTTCACAAAATTTGTGAAACGATTATTATTATCAAGTTCCAAATTAAACAACTCATTTCATATAGTTCACCACAAATCCTGCCTTTGATATTTATGTACAGATTCAAGATGGAAAATGACTTATCTAACCCAGCCAGAGTGGCTCTTGGTTGAGCACTGATCCATGAACCAAGAGGTCACATGTTCGATTCCCAGTGAGAGCACACGCCCCCCTGGGTTGTGGGCTCAATCCCAGTAGGGTGCGTGCAGGAGGCAGCCAAGTGGTGTTTCTCTCTTTCTACCCCTCTTCCTTTTTCTCTTCCTCCCTCTCCCCCAAAATCAATAAAAACACTTTAAAAAAAAAGAAAACTATTTATCCAAATGATGGTCCTCATATCACTTCTATGTAATGATGGTCTTCATACCACTTCTATTTAATTTGGGTTTTTCCTGGATAAACTATAATCACAGCTAATAAAGAATGTACCCTATGTTTGAGCTCATCATCAGGAAAGATGTTACGTACATGGATGAAGGCAGCATTGCTACTATTTCCTGCCAAAAATATGCTCAATGCTTTGAGATTTGAAGTCTCTTAGATAATTTAATCTAAGTGCTCAGAGATTTTCTTTATAAACTTCCCCATAAAATATTAGAAATGTGTTTTTAAGTACAAATGTTATTGTAAAATTATTAATAAATTGAGCCTATTCTGACGTTTTGCTAAGGACTAGGCCATTTTTAGAGAAATATCATCATCTACAATCGAATCCACTGGAAGAAAGTTATTGCAAAATCCACTACAATTAATTTCCAAAGAAAGCAAACACATTTCATTTATTTATGAGACCACCAGAGACTTTTTAAAAGATTCCCATCTGCTCATATCATAGTTAGGTTGAAATAACAGTTAACTGCATTATGAAGGTAAACAAATTTCTAATTTGATACATAAGAAAAAGTCATAAATATCACAATAATTTTCCCCCAAATAAACTGTATTTTACTAGTAAAAAGAAAAAAGCAGGAAATGCTATTTTGGTTCATCATGCTTATCAAACAAACACAGTGCAATTTCATAATGAAAGTGGCCTTCTTCATAACCCTTACCTGTGACTTCATCTCATATAGCGTAGCATCATCTGGGGTTAACTGTAGTGCTTCATCCCACTTCTGAATCGCCTCTCGATATCTGTGGTTGTTAAAGTTACATTTATATCATATTTCTAAATGAGTCCTTGAGAGAACATGACCAAATTTAGAAACCAGATACTAAGGAGTAACTGTTTATCAAGCAATGTCTCTATTCAAGAACTGATAGTAATGATGTTACAAAAAGTAGGAAAATTTAAGAGATAAAGGGAAAGGAGACCAAAAGAGAAAAAAGCAAAATATAAATAAAAGAGATTTTGAAAAGCTTTCTCCAAGATTTTATTTCCTGGGCTGAGAAATCACCACAAGAATTTCTCTGTTTCTCATCAGCCTCAATGTCGGCACATGTTGTCAGTCATTGTAGATCTTACAAAGAACTCTTCTGAGGACTTTACAATCCAGGAGCACCCTGGGCTCTAGACGGCAGCCATCCAGCTGACCGACGGCAAGAAGCTGCTGGGAACTGTGTGCAGCTCCTCAGTGTTCAGCGACCTTGTCTATGAGGCCCATGAACACAGAAACACTGTCCTGTCCATCACTGTGAGCACAGGCACGTGGGTAAGATGTGGGCTGAATAAATGAAGCAAGTATGGAGACCACTTCCACCACCACCTTTCGCTGATGTTCTCTTAATCACGTCTGTAGACCTCCACAGCTGTTTAGTCAACTAGGATCTCCATCTAGATGTCTCAAAAACATCTCAAACTCCATGTGCCCAAACCTGATCTCCACACCCTCCAGACCGAATCTGCAGGAGCTCAGAGGCATGCTTCCCTTCCAAAAATAAATTGAAGGAATGAGCAAGTCCTACATGTTATCTAAAGCAGTTATCCTCATGGCATCCTTCACACAAGTTAACTCATGTATACTTGAGTATTTCTAGGAGGAGAAAGTTCTAATTACCAGTACATTTTTCATTGTATCTTTCTGTCTTGTACCTTTTGCCCAGTGCTACTGGTTCTGGTCTCTAGAGCTAAATAGAAAATAATATAATCCACCAGTTTTCATTCCTGGCTACATACAGAATGATCTATGGAGATTATGGAGGAAAAACACACACAGGCATACACACACACACAAGCTGTTCCCTGCCTCAGATCTATTAAAACAGAAATTCTCAGAGTAGGACTCAGGCATCTGTATTTTTTCAAAGTCCCCAGCTAATGCTAATAAAAACCAGGTGGGATGAACCAATTTTAATCTCTATATTAAGCCACCATCACGTTCTACTTCTCTTGAATCAGTTCTTGTTGCCTATTTTCCGAGTTCCTTCATGTCCTCTGTATGTGTTCTTATGTGTAATTCCCTACCCAGTATGAGAAGATCCAAAGCAAACATCAACTACAAATGTGCTCATCTGTAGGCAGGGAGCAGAGAACTAAAAAAACAGAGGCAGAATTTGGCAGAAAACACAAAGTCAAAGAACATAAACACAACTGCATTCTCTCTGTATTCACCTCGCTCTAGAATAGTTCCTTTACTAGGAAATAGTACAAATGGGCAACACCATTTCCAGGGTCTGATGCCACCTGGGCACATGCAAATGGGCTACAGCCAGCTGAGAATCGGTCTGCGACGGCTAGCAGCGGTGAGGGCCCCCGGAGGGAGCAAGCTTTGCTCAGTCTACCTCGCCTGCCACTGTAGGTGTGGCAGTGGCTGCTGCTATCTCGCAACAGCAGACTCTGTGACTAAGCTGAAGACTCACCCCACAAAGGCTGGGGGTACATGCGGCACATCTGAATGTGCAGAGATGGCTGCCAGATCTCCTGCGGGGACCACTATGTTCAAAACCTTTGTAAGGGACAAAGACAGAACATTCTTCCTTCTAAATTTTAAAAATAAAAATAACAAACTGTAAATAAATGTTTATGAGGGAAAATTCTCTATTGGCGAAAAACAGATGATAAATGTGACAGGAATATTACCAGTTTTAAAATGATCATTTATGAAGTAACAGATGCAGGCGGGACCATCAACGGGTGCTTCCCTTCTCCTGGCCTACAAATAAAGGGTAATGCCACTTTCGGGTCATGGGCAACTCAACACCTGATAAACCAAGGGTCTCCCTTCTTATGCTCTCAGAGAGCAGGATGCAGATACGCTCCACAGAGTATCTACTAATTCAACTTCAGTTTGGAACACACTGAGCAGGCACAGCCCTACTGCAGCTGTTGGATAGGAGGCATGAAAAGATAAAAATGCGGTTTAGAGTCACTTTGGTTAATAAGTGACCCAAGTCTGATTCAGCCAATTTATAGGCAACCTTCACAGTATCCAACTGGACAGCACAAGGAAGGAAGCAAAGAACAGTTCAGGGTTGTGCAAAGGCTGGGGAGATAACATCTCCATGAGGCACGGACCAGCTGGTGACCAGGCCATCAGTGAGATAGCATTCTCATCCACCAGATAGAAGTATCGGTGTTTAGCTATTCTGTTTCTAATTAAATTCTTCATTTACTATCGTTCCGAGTTTAATGAGCTCTATAGTTATCAGCTTATTCACTTCATAAATATTTACTGAGCACCTCCTCTGGGCCAGGTAGGAGTCTAAGAACTAAGGATGCAGCATTCAACGATTTATAAACGGGCCTGGGGGTGGAGCAGGTGAAAGAGGGTAAAGGGGGGATAAATAATGACAGAAGGAGGCTTAACTTTCTGAGTGTTGAACACACAATACAATATACAGATGATGTATTATAGCTTCATACATTTTGAACCTATAATTTTATTAACCAATTTCACCCAATAAATTCAATTTTTAAAAATTTGTAAAAAGATATAAATGGACCCTACTCTTCTAGATCTTACATTCTAGAGCATCTGCATGTGGAACGAAAAGGACAACAAACATAAGTTAGACTATGGTAAGTGCCATGATGAAAAGCAAATGGAGTGATGCGGAAGATGGTAACCGGGTGGCCACTCAGAATGCACGGCCAGGAAAGATCTCTAGGCAGACATCTGAGCCGAGATCTGAATGTGAAAAAGTCCTCAGCCAACTGGAGATCTGCAGAAAGTTCATTCCAGACAAAGGGCCGAAGGAGCCCAAGGCAGGACTGAACACCTGTGTCCTGAGGAAAGGGAAGAAAACCAGCCTGGCTCCAGAAGGAGGAAGGGGAGGGGAAGTAGCCACAGCCACAGTCACTTAGGGACCAGCAGGCCAGTGGTTATGAGACGGGTTTCACTGTATGTGTGATGGGGGACCCCGGAGAGAATGGACAGTGGGGGTGTGAGAATGAGCACAGGAGACCAGTTAGGAGGCTACACGAGGAGTCATCTAGGTAAGAGATGACCGCAGACTAGACAAGGTGAAAACAGAGGGGAAGAAAAAAGAGAGACTATGTTGAAAAATCAACATGGATTAGATTTGGAAGTGAAAAAAAAAAAAAGGAAAGGAATCTAGGATGGTGCCTTAGTTTGGGTTGCCTGGGAAAGAGAGTCTGCGGCCTTAAGGTAACTGATTCTTTGTGGGAGCAGGTTCCCAGGGAAGCCAGAGTAAGGGAGAAACAAGGAAGTGAGGCAGGAAGGCGGGAGAATAAATACCAGGTGTATGTGAAGCTGGCAATAGCTTCAAAAACCAACCCTGATGACTGCTTTTCCTGTAGAACTTCTTCAGAGAGACCATGAAACGTGTCTTGGAAGCAGTCGGTGTGGAAAAAGGAAAAAAGCTTGGCCTGTCTCCCATCGTCGAAGTCTTCCCCACAAGCTTTAACCCACGTACACTCTTGGTGCGACCAGTCCCTCCAGAGGATCTCCGGTCCCAGCTGGCCAACGCTGAGGTCTTATATGGTCAGTTAGCACCGCACATGGGGCTCTTTGGTCTGTGAGGACAGCAGCTGCCAGGGCCTTTTGGTCTCCAAGGCAGGGAGCTAGGGTGACTTGGGAAGAAGATGAGCTCTGGTCAGCAAGAAGCCAGCAGAGTTGACTCCTGGCGTTTGGGCTTCAGTTACTAGGTAAAGGGTGGGGCCTTTTACTGACGCAGGGAAGACTAGAAAGGAGCACATGTTTGGGAGAAAAATCAGGAGTTCTGCTCTGTACATGCTACGTTTGAGATACCGACTAGACACCCAAGTGGGTATAAAGCAAGCGTCAAATATTAGAAAGTCTAGGACTCAGGTGGGAAGACTAGAGATGGTGCTGAAAGCAGGAGGCCATCAAGCTTAAGAAGGCAAAGACTGTATTTGGAAAGGACAAGAAGCACTTTCTAAACACTGTGGCCCACCAATATTCAGAAAATGAGCAAAAGAAAATGAAGGCGTGTTCGTTGAAACAAGGACAGGCACGACAGTGCTGTAGATGAGGGAGCAGTGTGTGTGGGAAGGGAGGATCAGCTGTGCTGGACTGTGCGAGGCGGCACCGTAAATGAGAACAGAGATACAATCTCTGTAAGAGTGGGTCAGGGATGAGTGGGGACCGAAACCTGCGTGGAATGGACTGAGAGAATAATCCATCAAGCAATGCAGTTTGTAGAGAAATTGTAGGGCATATGCGTCAGGGAAGCTTTTTTTTTTTTTAATCCTCACCAGAGGATATTTTTTTCCATGATCTTTAGAGAGAGAGTGGAAGGGAGGGATGGGGGAGAGAGAGAGGGAGAAAGAGAAACATCGGTGTGAAAGTGGCACATCAACAGGCTGCCTCCCACACACGCCCTGACCAGCGCCAGGGATCAAAACTGCAACCAAGGTACCGCCCTTGATGTTCATACTTCAGTCTGGGCAGGAGCTGGAGATGGGGTGGGGGCGGGGTGGGGAGGTGGTGCTCTAAGCACTGAGAAACCCAAAGCTTTTAAAGGGATGCTGTTAGATTATGCTTGTATCCCAGTGAGGAGCCAAAAGAGGAACAAATGACATCAAAACGAAGATCACTTAGCGACAGCCAGGCTGGCACTCAGGGCCAGGTGTGTTAGAGGGCCAAGTCACCCTCCAGTTCACTTTGATGAGACGAGAGACAAATTCATGGTAAATTCTAATTCTATTCCTGCTTCACACACATACACCAATTCTCAAAGGAAAACAGACTACTTAGTTACACAATCAAATATCACCATCTAGTGGTTGAAACCACAGAAGCCAACATATTGAAGTTAGGACTCACCCTGTAACTACTGAGAAGGTATATCCTCGTTAGTAACAATTCTAGGGAACATCTTACAAAAAATGTTAACACTAATGAAATGCACCAATCACGCGTAACATCCTGAAGTATAGTATCTAAAGCACAGGTACTGAGGGTTCTGGGTGCCAGGTGGCATGCTCAGCTTTTGTATGCACTTGCTCTTTAATCCCCCAGGGGCTATGAGATAAATCTCTCCATTGTGCAGCTGGGGAAACTGGAAACCGAAACTTAAAAAGCTAGAAACCTGCCAAGTTTGTGCAGGTAGAAATGATAAAGGTAGGATCTGAACAGAGGTAAAATAACTTCAAAATCCATATGCAAGTACTAGCAGGGGCTGAGCTTTATTTTTTAAATTTAACTTATTTCTGCTTCTGTTATTTTCCACTTATTTTCAACCAAGTTTAAAATTCCCTTAGATATTTTAAACTATTATTCCTACTTATTTTTGGCATAGAGTCGCTGAACTACTCAATTCCCCTAGATGCCTTTAATTCTATTTAGTTATTTCCTAAAGCTGTGTGTACACTATTCTAAAACAAATGCTAATGAGCAAGAAAAACCTTACTGATCTCAGTGTCCTTCATTCAAATAGCGCATCCAATCCAGCTGATTTTAATGAAATGACTCAATGTTTTGACATGCAAGCAAAAAAAACAAGAGTTATTTTGTTTATCGACAAAGTTGATATCCCTCCTCTGCACAGGAAATTCAGAGGGAATACCATGGCAATAACTTAATAGCTTTTCCCTTCCACACATTAGTGTAGTCCAGAGAAAAAGGCAAAAACAACAAAATTAATTAACTTTGAAGAGGCATTTGCAAGCATTTCTAAAGATGTTTTATGGATGTTCTGAAAGTGACTTCATAAGTGTGGGAAATTTACACTTTGTTTTCTTCTAAGAACAGAATGATCAATCTCACCAAGTTATGAAAGATAAAAAATCTTTGTGCCTAAAATACCACACATGAGAATTCACAACCTAACCTTAGGCTGTTAAGCTGCTAATTGTTCTTAATTGCTATCTATTTTCTACCATTCTTTCCCAATTGAGGTACTGATATGTTAGAGCTTAAGCAATGTTTTATGTTTTAGATTAAAATCTTAACTAATAAAAGCGTAATATTGGAGACAGCAAGATGGCGGCATAAGGTCAACACCGTAAATGCAGCCGTGAACAACTATTTCAGAATATCCACGAAAAGAAAACACAGACACCACTCACAACCACAGGAAGGCAGGCTGAGTGAAAATCCTACAAATAGAAAGAATCTGAGACTCGGAGGAGTGGCGGAAGCAAAGTACAGAGGTACGGAGGCGCGTGCACGGGCTCGGGGAGAGGGTTGGCACCGGAGGACGCGGTTCTTTTCCAAAACGGAGAGAGCCACAAGTTCCCAGAGGCTCTGAACTCCAGTTCCAGGCGAGTTTCTGAGGACCCAGACACCCGGAGAAGGGGGACTGACTGGCTCCGGGAGGAAATCCAAAGAGGATTTCTCTCAGCGTTGCTTGCAGCAATTACCGTGGGACACAGAGATCCCGTGTCTCTCAGAACAGGGCTGAGAAGCGCCATAGCTATTTGCTCCGCCCCGCCCTGCAAACTCCCCGAGGCCCCGCCCCTCCCAAGCTGCGTCAGAGGCTTTTGCACATAAAAGGTTGAGTAGCCTAAGGCAAAGGCTAACTCAACACCTCCTTAAAGATACAAGAGCCAGCCTCACCCAGTGGCCAGAGAGGGACCATACTAAACAATATCAGATCCACAAGGAACACACTCGGGGCAGATGCAGTGAGCACAAAAGCCCCACTGAAACAACTCTTGCCCCATAAGGGTGTCTCCAGCACAGAAGTTCTCCCACTATAGACACAGCTGACTCTCATAAACAAGTGGCTTAGAGGTTAATTCCTCTCAGTAATCACCTAACTCAAAAAGGGAAGCAGCCAAAATGCGGAGACAAAGAAACAAGTTACAAATGACAGAAATGGAGGAAAGAAAATGACAGGATATAGAGTTCAAAACCACAGTTATTAGGTTTTTCAAGAATTTTCTAGAGACTGCCGATAAATCTAGTGAGATCCTCAATGAATCTAATGAGACCCTCAAGGATATGATAAAGGACCAAGTAGAAATTAAGCATACACTGACTGAAATAAAGAATAATATACAGAGATCCAACAGCAGACGAGAGGATCGCAAGAATCAAGTCAAAGATATGAAATATGAAGAAGCAAAACCCACCCAGCCAGAAGAGCAAAAGGAAAAAAGAAAAAGGTTCAAAAAGTATGAAGATAGTGTAAGGAGTCTCTGGGACAACTTCAAGCACACCAACATCAGAATTATAGGGGTGCCAGAAGAAGAGAAAGAGCAAGATATTGAAAACCTATTTGAAGAAATAATGACAGAAAACTTCCCCCACCTGGTGAAAGAAATAGACTCCCAAGTCCAGGAAGCGCAGAGAACCCCAAACAAAAGGAATCGAAGGAGGACCACACCAAGACATATCATAATTAAAATGCCAAGAGCAAAAGACAAGGGGAGAATCTTAAAAGCTGCAAGAGAAAAGCAGTTAGTCACTACAAGGGGGCACACATACGACTGTCAGCTGATTTCTCAACAGAAACTTTGCAGGCCAGAGGGGAATGGCAAGAAATATTCAAAGTGATGAATAGCAAGAACCTACAGCCAAAATTACTTTACCTAGCAAAGCTATTGTTCAGAATTGAGGGTCGGATAAAGAGCTTCACAGACAAGAAAAAGCTAAAAGAGTTCATCACCACCCAACCAGTATTATATGAAATGCTGAAAGGTATCCTTTGAGAATGAGGAAGAAGAAAAAGGAAAGTAAAAATTATGAACAACAAATATATATCTATCAACAAGTGAATCTAAGAATCAAGT